>CAJQZM010038686.1:0-29855 GCA_907164665.1 Colias nastes
TGGATTCACAAAATATTTAAATGTTGTGAATAAATAAGCATTTTTATTTGGTTTTTGATTTACCTTTTCGTTAAAAACAGTTGCATTATAATATGAAATCATGGCCTATTCAAGTTTCAAACGGGCTGAAAAACTTTATTAGGATATTATAAAATTGAAACCCATAACAGATTATTTTTACATAAGGGCAAAAGAAAATATCTTATAATATTTTAACAACTTCATCATCATCATCATCATTACCAGCCTTTGTTCGTCCACTCCTTGACGAAGGCCTCTTCCAATGCACGCCACTGAGCCCGGTCGACGCTTACCACGCTGAAACTACTGAAGGAATTCATCTGCCACTTGATATAATATGATAAAGAACTTGGTGGGATTATTAATATTATTTAAAAAAATGTGGGTTTAGAGTATATATTCTATGGTATGAGTCCATAACTGTATAGTACAATAGGTCTGGATGCACATTGCACAGTTATAGAGGTAAAATTCAGAATATACATATACATTGCTGTATCTCAACAAAGGGCAGCAGGATTTCATTAATTCGATATTTGTTACAAACAAAACTATTAAGAGTTATAATTTTTGTATGCATGTTAATAAAATAAAACGAGCAAGCAACCGTTTTATTTTTCTACGTTTTTGTAGGAAATAATCAAAATTGTGTTGTCAGGCTTTTCTCTAAAGAAAAAGGGCTATTAAATTGACCTAATACTGAAAACATATTCAAACGCCCAAAAAAGCGAACAGTAGGCACGGGTCAGGATACCAATTACATATTATATTGTTTTAATAAAGAAATAAATAAAGATTGTAATTACGGCTAAAAAAGAATTGATCTTTTCACACAAGAAAGCGGTGAAATTTAACAATTACAATGTTAATTAACTTTTCGAATAGCTACGTGATAATTGTTAACAATGACCGACCGCAGTTAGGACAAAATGATCATTGCATATATTCGTGAGTATTAAACACAAAATTTCCTGAAAATCCAACCTACATAATATCCTCTATTTAGTTTTACAGAATTGAGATGATTTGGTAGGTCTTCCTCTTTGGAAATAGTGTTCCCGTTTTGCAATCATTTTAGTAAGATATGTTGTTAATAAAGAAATATGATCAACTATGACCGCCATGAGCAGTAAAAACTAATTTTATTATTTATCTCTATCTTCTATATATTCTACAAAATAACAAAACGCACAGCCTTTTCCGTTTTCTATCGTCTTCGTGTTTGTGTTATTTCCTTATCTATATATTTTATTTTTCTAGTTGCCAGCTTGTTACTTATTTTGCCACACGAATGTAAAAGAACCTGGCAGAAATGTCCGCATGGGGAGCAGGCAGTTTGCGGCAATGACGGCAATACATACAGTAACATCTGTGACTTGGAAACGGTACAATATTTTCGTACAAACCTCACTGTGAGATACATAGGCTCATGTAACTATTTGATAGACATGTTATTGAAAATACCAATGCAACCAGAAACTAAGAAAAGTCTACGGATTAGGTAATGTACCTACACTGATTTGTATATAATGCTCATTTTGATTTTTTTGTACTACGCACGTGTTATTTTATTATTTATTTTTGGCCCTGTGTAAAGAATTTTATTTGTTTATTTCAGGTGGTCTATTGGATTTGGATTTAAATTTGGGTCTAAAAAAAATAAAATGAAGCTGGCCAACTATATGATAAATACACAAAGTAAGTACCTAATGGTGCTATTAGATTTTAACAAAAAACTAAAAGGCGCCTTCAAAATTCAAATTATCAGAATTAAACCATATTTAGATGGGAGCGCTTTATAAAAAAAAAGAATTATCAAAATCGGTTCAACCAGTCGAAAGTCCTGAAGTAACAAACTCAAAAAATACAATCGAGTACAGAGAAGCTTTTTTTAAGTCTTTTTGTTGTCTCTATTTCGTTGCAGTGAATTTGGCCTTCTTTATAGATCAAGTGAAAAAAAAAAAAACAAGAATAGAGTGGTGTGAGTTGTAATTTGCGAAAAAAAAAACTAAAGAACATTAATTTCAGAACAGTTTCAAAAGAAAAAAAAATTGTCCTGTCATAACAAAGACAGCAACAGCATTAGTATAATATGTACTATACATACTCAATACTCGTATACTTACGAATTATGTTATTTTCAGAAAACATAGGAGCTTTTCAATTTAAACATAATAATATCAACACACAAGGAAACAACAATAGATTTGGAATTGATATTTTGTAATGTAATAAAAATAAAGTTATCTATGATGAACATTAAAAATGAAATCAAGTTAAGAACTAAGCAGGTTTTAACGTCCCAAACTTTTGAAATTAAAAAAAAAATAACTTCCTACAATAAATTCATATTATTATAAATGTTATTATACAAAAATTTCAACCTTGTCTTTTATTTAGCAACTTCAACACAGAACAACAGACCATTGTTCGATACTAAAATATATAATGACTATTTAGTAAATATGTACCTAACTTAAAGATGGATCTTATTTTTTCTAAACTTAATTTTAGACAAAATATTTAATTTTGTATCGTTTAAACTAAAAAGACAAAATATTTATTTTTAAGTTTTTAATTAGTTACCTATGCCTTAAATTTAAAACAAAATACGTTACTTAATTTAAGAATATCCTTAGCAAAAATTCCAATATCACAGATGTCAGTTATTATATTATGAAGTTATTTCTCTTTATAATACCTATTCGTACCTATATGTGCCCAGATGTTATTGTTATTATTGAAAGTTTGTAAAAAATCGCTATGACATTGGTATACAGTAATTATTGGAAAACAGTAGGCCATACATAAGTAAAAGATATTGTGTTCTCGAAATTTCACGTCGAATTAAAATGGCAAATTAAAAAGTAACCAGTTAGCTGATTACTCGATAAAAATAATACTTTGAAAATGCTTATATTGTTAACAGGTAAGTTGAAGAAACTTTTAGATTTTATTATGATTGATTGTAGAAGACTTATAGGTAGCTGTTTCTATTATATTTTTAACATATTTTACCTATGTATTTTATAGTTATATACATACATACCTATAGATAGTAACGTCTAAGTGCATCTTTATGTCATTAGGTACCTAAATACTGTATGTGTAAATTTTATAACTTTAAAAATTAAGAGCTTTTCCCCGCTTCTTATTGGTATATATAGAATAGTACAATCTTTATAAAATTACTCCAGATTTTTCTTCCTTTAATTGTCTTACATAATATAATATAAAATTTTATAAATAAAACAAAAGAGGGTATTTCAGTTTTCAGTGCGGTGGTCCTCTTTCCTTGCAATTCTAATACTGCAGCGCTCCGATGCAGACTGGGCAACTATTTTGTGTGTGGAAGCGATGACTTCACGTATTTCAACATGTGTGATTTTGAATCTGTCAGGTCCATAAGACCTAACCTTTTTATAAGGCATGAAGGGAGGTGTGAGCAAAATGGTCCTACTGAAAGACCAAGAATGGCTAAGGATGACGGGTTACCTAAGAGGTTATTTTTTATTCAGTGATTAAATCAATTTGATTTAATTTGTAAAACAGGAATCTATACTAATATTATAAAGCCGAAGAGTTTGTTTGTTTGTTTGAACGCGCTAATCTCGCGAACTACTGGTACGATTTGAAAAATTATTTCGGTGTTAGATACCTAGCCCATTTATCGAGGAAGGCTATAGGCTATATATCATCACGCTAAGACCAACAGGAGCGGAGTAATGCGGGTGAAACCGCGGGGAACAGCTAGTTAATAATAATTCTTATTCATTTGGTGTTTCGCATTTGATTATAGAGTGTCTTTGCGTTTCGTATATAATTTATTAATAACGATTAATAAAAATCTCTACTCTTTATATTATTTAACATAATATAACCTATAATTTTCATATTACTATTATATACTATATACATTATTACATATTATAACTTATATGTACGCTAGTATGTACTTTAAAAATGTTTTCATCGTTTATATCTAACAATACAAGCAAAAAATATATATTTTAGCAAGTAATTTCGTCTACTTAATATATTACCATGTAGAGAATAGTCATATTACAATTTTGGAAATTTTGGAGACCTATGACACACGATGAACCGATTTATAAAATGTTTGAAAAGTAATTAAAAGTAAAAAATTAAAACACATTTCCCAGGGGCTTCAAAGCTAAAAGACATCACTGGAGGAAATCAAAGGGAATGGGAATTTTATCACAGATATTTCAGTCACAGAGTAAGTAATAAGATGAATTAATCTTTATTTCTTTCTAATATAAGTAATATTATACAATTGTGATAAAAAAATTGCTTACATAATTCATATTATATTTTTTTAATATTTTCAGTAAAACTGAGTGCCTTTAATTTCGAACACAATACTATTAACACCCAAGGAAACAACAACAGATTTGAGATAACCATAAAGACGGGATGTGCAAATAATGATGTTAAACGATGTTACGTGATAGATCACTAATAAAAGCATTTTTCTTCTTATTAAAAGAAGAATAAATCCGCTTATTTTAATATAAATTAAATATTTGAATGTTTTTTAACTATTTTTATTTCTGTCCTATAGAATCTTTTTAGTATTTTTAACTACATTCAATAAATTATCTGCCTTGAATTGTAAACGTAATTTTTTATGCCTTTTCTAATTTCTCATCCAAACTAATTTAATTTCATGGAACTCAGTTTTCTAATGAACACATTCAAATATAAGTACTTAATTGCACCCGTTACGCAATTAAAGAATATCTACATAATATAATATTAAGTACACTGATATTGATATTATTGTCACATTTTTAGAAGCGCAAAGTGTTTCTTCCATTAGGTACATATTATGTAAATGTATAGCTTCAAATAACACACAGCATACTTTAGCTGCATAAGAATTATCTCGAAGAATTTTATTTTACAGAATATAAATAAAATCTCTCTAGGTGTAACAGAAAAAATAAGTATCAACTATCAAGTTAAGTTTTTTAACATTTTATTATAGGTATTGTGTGCCGTGTGGTGTCCGGCTTAGAATAGCACCAACCCTACCATAAGACTAGGGTGTCGTAGAAGGCGACTAAGGTCTAAAGGAGCGTTTCATCTCTAATCGCTCTATTTAAGGGGGGGATAGGCCTCCAAGCGTTGGGTCGCAACCTATCTAGGAGAAGGAAAACTCTGAATACAAACCCGGAATGGCATCTCCGTTAGACGTAAGTAAGGTCAAACCTGAAATACACGGCAGATTCCTGCAGCAGATCTAGCTCCGCACGTATTGGCTTGCCATTCCTGTGGACAAAGCTAGTGATGCCGAGAGGGTAGCGTAGGCTCTGGGCAACCCTGCGTTTCCTTAAAACCGACCCAGGCGATGTTTTGTCTGTGGAGAGGCCACTCCACCCACGTCAATTGCGTGGCTAACAACACGGAAAGTGGCAGTTACCAGTGATAAGTCGGCATAAATGGACGTAATTGCAGACGCTAGGGGTCACTTTTGGCAGTGGGAGGATCCATCGAAGCTCTAAACCGGGCAGCCCCCGGTCAGTAAGGTAGTCATATGCCAAACAGGAACGACGATTAAATTCCTTCTATATGCGCTGCTTACGTAAAATCTTAGGCATAACATGGCAAAACAAGATCACAAACCAGAAAGTACTTCAAACTGCACAGCTACCTAGCCTGACTACGTTGCTCAAACAGAAACGCCTACGTTGGCTAGGGCATGTGTACAGGATGGAGCCTTCTCGGTTGCCAAGGCGCGTTATGCTAGGTGCAATCGCCGACGCAAGGAGAGACATCGGGAGACCTTTGCTCCGCTTTAAGGACTGTGTGAAACGAGACATGGCTTCTTTCAAGATTGATCATAATAATTGGGAGAAGCTCGCTACTAATCGATCAGAATGGCGCAAACTTGTTTCCGAGGGTTGCAGATCCTGTGATGAGTCTTGGTTCAGAGTACTCGCAGACAGAAGGAGGAAACGCCATCAAGACGACTCTGAATCGGTTTCTGCAAACTTCCCCTGTCCGACCTGCGGAAAAGTGTGTCGATCCCGCATTGGACTGTTTGGACACCAGAAACATTGCTCAGGCAACACACCATAAATCGTCTGTGATAGACGTAAAGGCCAATGATGATGATAGGTATTGTAAGGATAAAAAAGTCCACAATATTTCGTGGGAAGTGTGAAAAGAAAAATAGTGCTAGTTATAGGTGATATTAAAATTTCACGTTTAACAGTTCAATTAAAATGGTAAATTAAAAAATAATAAGTGATTTTTCATTCCACAAATCATTTGGAAATGTTCACGCAAGTTGTGAGTCGTAAGTAAAAAGTCAAATAAATTTAATTTATGTGCAATAATAGTAATTCGTTATTACTATATTAGTATACTAGCTGTGCTCCGCGGTTCCACCCGCATTGCTCCGCTCCTGTTGGTCTTAGCGTGATGATATATATGTCGTGGCCATATCGTAGATTTGCTCATTTCATGATATGATCGATCATTTCACGAAATGGTCGCATTTCATGAAATGGCCAACATAGTTTGATCAGATCGTTAAATCGTCAACGTTTCACGATTTGGCCATCCACATTTGGCCAGATCGTATAAAATATAAAGAGTCCATAAAATATTAAAAAAATTCAAAATATTCTAAAAAATTGTTTAATGTCATTTAAGTTAGTGCCGCGGCAGCGGCCGGCGAATGCTAGAAGCGAATCGTTTTTGCAATAAAAAACAGTTAGGTTAGGTTAGGTTAGACTTTGATAAACAACGCACGAGCCGAGCGAGCAAAGCGAGCGTGCCGCGGCAGCGGCCGGCGAGTGCCAGAAGCGGATCGCTTTTTAAAAAACAAACAATTATAATACTATAGTAGGATATATAAATATATATCCTAAAAGAAAAAATGCGTCTTAAATTATTTTATTTAAGACGCATTTTTTCTTCAATACATATAAGATATCCACATTTTCCATAGTACTCGAACCGTCGTAAATTCTTTGCTATGACTTTCTTCATATTGTTATTAAACGAATTATGAAGTTTTTAACTGCGAATAATTAAATTTTCGCCAGCGGCCGCCATCTTATCACATAAACACAGAGCTTGCAGCGCCTCTACCAATGATTAATGTAACTATTTTACGATATGATCAAATAATTTTGATCATTTCATGAAAAAACCGCGCGTTTAGTTGGCCATATCGTGAAACGATTTCTTATCATTGATCTGCTCAAGCCACATCATGATGTGGCCAAACTAAATTGGCCATTTCACGAAATGCGACCATTTCGTGAAATGGCCAATCATATCATGAAATGAGCAAATTTACGATATGGCCACGACATATATATAGCCTATAGCCTTTCTCGATAAATGGGCTATCTAACACCGAAAGAATTTTTCAAATCGGACCAGTAGTTCCTGAGATTAGCGCGTTCAAACAAACAAACAAACAAACTCTTTAGCTTTATAATATGAGTATAGATTACCTATACATATCGCTTAACTTTATCCTATAATAATATAGTCAAAATCTAATTCTTTTGCCATTCACATTTTTCCACCTTTCCAATTATTAGATAGCCTTAAACTTAGCACTCAAGATATGTTTCAGTTTTCAGCGTTGCAATCATCTTGCCATACAATGCAGATACAGCGGTGCTCATGTGCACATATGGAGAGCGCCCTGTATGCGGTAGCGATGGCCTCACCTACACCAACATGTGCGACTTGGACATCGCCCGGTCCTTACGACCAAACCTCACTATGAAACATGTCGGCAGTTGCAGAGATCTCGTTCATACGTATGCTAGAAGCACAACATACTACGACGATGATGATGACTTTCTTTTGGAACGTGATTTTTATGGCTTACCTGGATCTAAAAGGTTTGTTCTTATCAATTACATTTACCTACTTGGGATCAGTAAATTTGGGGATAGCGTCTGAAAAAATAAATGATAAATATTTTTTTTCTATAGGTATCATAATATGTTAAATGAAGTATTTGTAATTATTTAATTGTTGGGTTTTTTTTCCAGACGTCCGTATAAAAGGAAACATTTGAAACAATTTAAGAAAACCATTCTATCGGAGATGATTAATACACAAAGTAACTATTTTACTAATGTTCATACTCAAAATTAAGTATTAATGACTGTTATTATAGAATATTTTACCTTTCAGCAAACATAGGAGCATTTGAATTTGCACACAATAATGTTAATACTCAAGGATGCAATAATCGATTTAAAATAAAGACCGGATGATGGTTTTCAAATGAAATTAAAATAAATTTGAAATATAATACGCAAATATATTGTATTTTTTTTTTTTTTTTTTTTTTTTTATGTCAGAGCAAGCAAAGGAGCAGATGGGCCACCTGATGTTAAGTGGTCACCACCGCCCATAAACACTTGTAACACTAGAAGTGTTACAGGTGCTTTGCCGGCCTTTTAAGGACAAATAAGCTCTTTTCTTGAAGGCCCCAATGTCGTAGTTGTTCGGGAACACCGCAGGTGGCAAATCGTTCCACAGTTTCACCGTACGCGGAAGGAAGTTGCGGGTGAAGCGGACAGTGGTGGAGCGCCAACCATCCAGATGGTGCGGATGGAACTGGTTTTTACGGCGTGTGGTCCGGTGGTGGAACTGTGCGGCTGGTAAAAGGTGGAACAATTCCTCAGAGCACTCCCCATAGTAGATTCTGTACAGTATACAGAGAGACGCAACGTCTCTTCGCACTGACAGTGGATCGAGCCTATCGGAAAGCCTACGGTCATCGACAATTCGAGCTGCTCGACGTTGGATGCGGTCAAGAGGAAGGAGTTGATACTGTGGGGCTCCGGCCCAGAGATGAGAACAGTACTCCATATGCGGTCGCACCTGAGCCTTGTACAGCTGAAGTCGGTGGGCCGGCTTGAAGTACTGTCTCGATCTACTGAGCACACCAAGTTTTTTCGAGGCTAATTTAGCCTTCGCTTCCAAATGACTGCGGAATTGAACGTCACTCGAGATTTCAACTCCGAGGATTCCGATTTTCGGCGATATACTAAGGGGAGTACTCTTAAACCGAGGTTCTACGACAAATGGGGTCTTTTTAGCGGTGAACGCGCAAACCTGTGTCTTTAGGGGATTGAACTCGACAAGATTAAGTTCGCCCCATTCCGAGACTTCTTGGAGAGAAGACTCGACTTCAGACACAAGTTATAATACATAGAATTCACTGTTTTTCATTTCAATTTGTTATATTATATTGAAACTATAGGTAAATATCTCAGTTGGACATCTGCAGTCCATCTAACTAATGTTGGCATATTGATAATGGATTTACCTAATAGATAGGGAGGCGAGGTAGCTAAATGGCGTA
The DNA here is from genome assembly GCA_907164665.1 of Colias nastes. Classification (NCBI taxonomy): domain Eukaryota; kingdom Metazoa; phylum Arthropoda; class Insecta; order Lepidoptera; family Pieridae; genus Colias; species Colias nastes. The sequence continues at coordinate 9,395 of CAJQZM010038686.1, forward strand.
ATTCAACGGCGCCGTCGAGACTTATCAAAATCGAAAGATAAAATATTTTCGAAAAGAAAAGCTCCTATGGTAAAAACCATTTTAGCGGTGGGTTTGGCGCGTACGGATTTTCAAAAATGTTAAAAAAAACAGTTACTTGGGCATTCTCGAGCGCGTCAGATATTAATACTACGTATGCCCCAAGTGCCTCTGATAACCATGGTATACTAATCTGCCGGTTTGCGTGGTGGGGCTAGGCACATAAATTCGTCAAAAATGCACAAAAAAATAATTTACTCGAGCGCGTCAGATTTTCGGAAGGGGTGTTAAGTAGGCCCCAAGGAAGCTCCCCTTAAAAAAACTGACGATTCCGGCGTGACGATAAGTTACGATGAATTTTTGAAAATGCAAAAAAATAAAGTCCTTTTGAAATACTCGAGCGCGTCAGATTTTCATAGGGGAGGTTTATCTCGGTATCCTGAAAGCATATTTTCTTAATCTGACAAAAATGTTGGTGGGTTCTCTTAATCTGACCAAAAAAGGTTTTTGGGTTTCTTTTTTTTAATCATCGTTATTTCATATCAATTTTTCTTAACACCCTCAGTTTTCGAGATATATACTCAAAAAACCGGGAGCTTGAGTTTTTATGATGCTTCAAGTCAAAAAGTTTTAACTTTGGACAAAAATGAAAAGAGACCTTTTTTTGTAAAATAAAATTACCTTTTTTGTTTATTTAAACTTTTTTTTTGGAAAAAGTAAAGTTCGCGACTTATATACTGCAACGCGTTTTTCGGAAGACGAAATGGCTCCTCCAGACTTCCGGTCATGCGGAAACCGGCAGATTTTGTATTTTTAGTAAGTTTTAGATTATATTCTTCAAAATAAAAATAAAAAAGATCGCGCTCGAGAATGCCGGATTAACGTTTTTTTTTTACAAGTTCGCGACCCTATAACTCGGCGGCGTCAAGGACTTATCGTCAGATTAGTTAAATTTAGTCTTAAAACACTAAAATCAACCCCCAATATCTTAATCTGACGCGCTCGAGTATTTCAGACTATCGATTTTTTTTTACTAATCTGATCGTATATCCTAGGCGCGCGTCACTACATATAGAGCTAAATAGTTAACAAGGTTGTTCTATTAGGTCTAAGGTATCTCTCATATCTTAAACTGCCACGCTCGAGTATTACTGAAAATTCCCCTATTCGCCTCCCTATCTATAAATGTTATACTCAAACTCAAACTCAAACATTTATTTATTCAATTAGACTTCTTCGAGAAGCACTTTTGAAACGTCATATTTTTACATATTTTTAACATTTACCACCGATTCGGAAAGGAGTATCTATGGAGAAGAATCGGCAAGAAACTCCATAGTTGCTCTTTTTAATAATGTCAGTAGGTATTACATTTATGCCTTTAGTAATCCACAAATCTAAGCAATATAACGAAAGGTAATAAATCTTCTGAAATAGAGCCTACTAAGATCTACCTACTTATAGTTTTATAATATGATCTGTGGTAACCATTGAGATAATATTACTACGTATGGAGGAGACACCACGAACAAAATCTGTGCGCCATTTTTTTGCTCTAACTAAGTTTTAAAAATTATTATCTAGTTAGGTACTTACCGATGAAAGTTATTCCTTTGCACTTTTCCGTATTATTTGTATTATTTGTGCAATATCGTAACACACACAAAGGCATATTTGATGCGTTTCACTTTAAAACAAATAAAAAATGAGCGTGCAGTTACGCCATATGGCGTATGTTGAGCGGAACATAAGTGATGTAGGCGGTGTCGTCTCCATATGTATAATATCTCAATGGTGGTAACACCAATTGAATTAGCCAAATCAACTTTGTGCTCAAACCTTTATACCTTTCTATCTATGCCAATATATAACATATAGTTTTATAAAAAGTCACGAACCCGTATATTGTACATATTTATTATTTGTATTAATTATCTACGACATACGTTATATTTGTAAAATGCACTATACGCAGTAGGGTTTTAACTTTTATTTCATGTCAATTGTCATAAAACCTAAAATATCTAGTGCTAATCCGCATCGTCGATACCCTATAGCCTATATTTAATAATTACTTGATATAGGTAGTCACATATAGATTAAGTTTTTTTAATCTGCAACGTATGAGAACGTTACTCAATGTTACGGTAAAATTAATTAAAATGTTTAATTAAAAGGAAGATTGAAGGTTTAAATTATGATATTGGTTGATGAAAAACAGTCGACAAAATGGTCACAACGTATACGCGTGAGTTAACTTTACAAAATATAGATCAATCAGTAGATATATTAGTATATCTAGCGTAGGCTTTATTAACTTGGTCATATAAATAATTTAAAGTAGACCGTGTCAATACGTCATAAAAAATAGTTTATTGAACTTTGTTATTTTACCATAACTACTAATATTACGAAATATATTTTTTTCAGTACATATTTTATCAGTTTTCTTGTATACAACATATCCTATAATACATCACAGTGAAGCTGCAAGAATAACATGCAAATACGGCGAGCAAATACTATGTGGAAGCGATGGTTTTACTTACAATAACATGTGCGACTTGCGAATTGTACAAACCGTTCGACCTAACCTCACTGTGATGCACATGGGATCATGCAAGGCAAGAAATGGACGCCTCTTGGACACGCTGTTAAAAATCATCGAACTGCAAAATAACATGGTTAAAGATAACGCTCTGAGGAGTAAAAAACATTGGATTTCCAAGTCAGTAATATGACAAAAAGTTTTTTTAATTTACCAACGTTTTACTAATTGATCTCTTTAACTCCATTTTAGGACACCCTATTGTAAAGAGGTCAAGGTGAAATTAAATAAAAGACAAAAAAGTGATTTAACAAGGATGCTTTTATCACAAATGACAAACATTCAGGGTAAGTTATTGCGAAGTCCAGTCGATAAAATCTTGGAATATTTATGATCCACTTTAATATCATCAAATCTGAGTTTATGGGCATTTATTTTCAAAAATTACGTGCTGTTTTTTTTTTACAATTGGAGTAATGGTGAGGAAATTATAGTGTAGATAAATAGAAAATTATAATTCGATTTTTTCTTAGTAAAAACCCCCTGTTCTTCTACCTGCAAAGTTGAGAATGCTCGTTCAGCGCTAGTTACAAAATATTCCATGATAGTATAACCAATTATATAGTTTAACTATTAAATTCATTGTTATATTTCAATTATTAAATGTAACACGTCCATTTCAGAAAATATAGGTGCGTTCGAGTTTTCAAATAATACAATAAACACCCAAGGAACCGGCAATTTATTCAAAATAAAAACTGGATAAATTCTATATAAAATCTCATATGAATTATTTCGTTTTGTGTTTTATTTATCATCCATTTATTTGCATTAATTTGAAAAGATTAGACTTTTTATTATAATATTCTATACCTATGTTGTTAAGTTAAAATTGAAAACTATCGAATATAAAGTGGGCAGTATTTGAAAAATATGTAAAAATCTAAACTATAATAATAAAACTGTGTATCTATGTATGTATTGTCAATAAAAGTAACAAAGCCAATAAAGGCGATAAAGTAATTAATTTCAATTATCTAGTATGTAATGGAAGTTTAATTTCGTTGCAATCAAATTTACACATTGCGCTGTGAAATTATGATTAATTGCACTTTGCCTTATTCAATTCGTCTGATTTTCTATAAATCAAACTGAACTATACATTCAACAGCACAATGCTTTTAAAAGTGAAGAGTGAGTACACAATTTAATAATTACCTATAGAAAGTAATTAATTAATAATTTAAAAGCATATATATCTTTATTTGTTTACAGTTATTGTGCTTTTCGCATTTTTTCCATATCTCAAAGCGCAAGTTTTAAAATGCATTTACGGTGACCGAATCGTGTGTGGAAGTGATGGATTCACATATTTTAATTTATGTGACTTAGAAATCGTTAGGACTGTCCATCCAAATCTGCATATCAGATATAATGGACCTTGTAATGAAGTCAAGACTCTGGATAGAAAAATTAAGATTATTTCAGCTCGTGATAACGTCGCTCCACTGCGCCGGAACAGAAATTCAAAGTAACGTATTTAACTTCTTACACGTTAATGAATTTTGCTTCGCAATGAAGGTTTTTGAAAAAGACAGTCACAAAGAAATTTAAAAACATTTTTTTTTCAATAACAGAAAACCACACCACCACCACCACACTGCTCGTGACGATTTTATATTTGATAATATAATGTCGCAGATGTCCCAGATAAGTAAGTCATACTAAAATTATAAATTTTAATTGAGAAATTATGACACGATGAGTTGCATTTAAATTTAATATATTATTTTACATTTTACAGCAAAATTGAATGCTTTCCAAATGACTGATAATGCTGTAAGCACACAGGGTGAAAATAATCTATTTGAGATTGATTTCGGATCAAACGATTCAAGTCTTCGCAGAAGAATGGGACGTAAATTCAAACAGAGAAAATAAAAAATCGTTTAAAAGCAAAGTTAAAATAATATTGGTCTATTTGGACAAAGCGCACAACTTTTGTTTCTCTTCTCTTTCATCTTGTTCAAAATTAAAAGTGTCGTCATAGTAATTGAACTGAAACAATTTTGTTCTATGTTTATTGTCAGATTTAGCTCTATTCACACATTTCCCATTGTACATATAGTGCAGGTTTTTAACAGTATTTCTATTATAGTCCAAATGGCACAAATTATTATATGTTCGATCGTTACTTCCACAAACAGGAGCATATATTTGACAGATTCTCTTACATTTCCCTCTATGTAGTACTTTTAGACTTGGGTTCCTTTTCTGTGCGATCCAGAAATGTTTCCTAGATGCAAACGTTTCGAAATTGGACGCACACAGAGGGCTATGTATGTAATTATAGTTAGGTCTTGGCAAAACATCACCGCGCGTAAATAATGCTAGAGCAGTTAACCAGACAGCTGAAACAATTGAAGAAAATTGGAATATGTATTAACATTGTCTGTCATAACTCGCTATATCCAGTAATCAGATTAATAATAATAATTAGTATGTTCTGCACAAATAAATGAATATTTAGCATTGATGTTGCATTTTCTTGGATTATTTGGATCTTAATTAAATGCATGTTAGAATATTCTTATCAAACTTCACGTATATCTAGGTATCTAATCCTAACCAAACAGATTCCTGAAAACGAAAAATAAATATATAATTTTTTAAGCTACAAAACTTACCAGTAAGAAACATGTCCAATCAAATATCATTAGCACAAAAAACGACTGACTTTGTATGGAGTCTAAATACCAATTCACATTACATTCAATGTTGCGTTTTAATGGAAAATTTTATTGGCTAATCATTTAAGGCTATCGGCTATAATTAGTCCCAGTAGTATCGACTCTTTATTAGGTAATATACCTAGATTTCTAAGATATTTGATGTTATGAATGGCTTGAATGCTATTTTAATTACCTATACAATAATTTATTTTGCCATCAATCATAACTTTGACTTTGAACAACTCTAAATTAATAAGGAAAGAAACATAAAATGAATAGATAGTCGATATCTATTCTAAAATTGAAGTAGCATTTCTTTAAAATATTTATAAATTTCAATCAGATAATAATTGAGTTATTCATAAGGAAGTGAGATACAGAATAAACAGGTCAGTTTTGACAATGTCTATAGGCACTGCCTTTTTTGTATCGGAATAATTGCTGACTATGTAGGTTGTGTATGGTTACGTACTAGAACTGAGGCGTTAGAAAACATCGAGATAAATATCTCGTTGCAACAACAGAGAATACTTACAAAATGACGCCCACGCAGATGATCTTACCGGTGTTTTAGTTAGGGTCCGTTTTAAAATTTGTGTTATGTAACATGTTTCTATTTATTTTTTATTGTTTCGGTACAAAAGAAGTAGACACGTATATATTCTAATGGATTTTGGTGTAGCGTAGTTGTATTCATTTTGAATAATATACAAAATTCTTAACTTATATTACATTACTAGCTTACCGCCCGCGGCTTCGCCCGCTTTGTCTAAAACTTAATAAATTATATACTAAAACCTTCCTCTTGAATCACTCTATCTATTAAAAAAACCGCATCAAAATCCGTTGCGTAGTTTTAAAGATTTAAGCATACAAAGGGACATAGGGACATATAGGGACATAGGGACAGAGAAAGACATAGGGAAAAACATCATTACCACCATTTAATACTTGCTCACATATTTTTATTTGCAATAGTTTCGTAAAAGATAATGTGTATATATATAGTATTAAATGTTGTGGTGCTGTGTGCAAGCTAACATCTTCAGATAATATACCTAATACTATTACAGCGTTGCCATAACGTTTTTGCAATTTAATATTACTTACAATATAATTTTCAATTCCAAGAAGATACTCTATGATGTGATAACCATTACCCTCTTCTAGGCTTCTTGTGAACTACATAGGTATACTAGGTATTCAGGAATGTCAAATAACTGCTGTCGGCGATTGCATGGTCTTGACGTTTTACTTGAAACCAATTGATAATATCTACAAGTGCTACATTTAAATAACAATCATGCAATATCGCAGTAACAAATAACAATACGGCGCTATCTTGATAATTCTTGATTGAGCTTTTGTTCAAGCCTGATCGTTCCTTCCTTCCTTTATACGGTTGAATAGATATGTAATATGAATAACGTAATAGTAAGCCGATTAACTGTTTGAACTTTATATGGACTGGTATGTCAAATTGATATTGCGAAATCATAAATGATTATGCTACACTTAAGGCTGCAGTCTAGCAAAATTGCGTTTTCAACAAGTTATTTGACAATTTTTTCCCGGCTATTGAAATGATAAACTGATTTTTTTTTCTTGTTTATCAATTAGTGTTATATACGCAATGCGCGTGAATTTTTTCACATTTATAAAGTTACTTTATGTTACCTTAATCAGGCCTTCAAGATAAGTCTCTTTCCCCCAAAGACATTTCGAGCTAAGTTTGTGCACTCACTACGTTCAACGTTGCAAGTGCAACCGATTACAATTTATACAATTTGATCAGCGCATTATTATCCTTATATAGTCGTAATTAAAATCTGCTGAATACAATTGCCGAAAAACTTATGATTTTCCTAATTAGAACGTTATAAATTCATTAAATTTCCCATTTTTTGCCTTACAAAAAACTATTGATAAATACTGCTAAAAGTTATTTTTTCCATTAATTTATTCGAGTTGGTTGAAGACCAATGAGTAGGTATTAATCCTTTAAATTTTTTTTTTTAATTTTGATAATTCTTTAAATATTAAAAAAAATTTAAAATAATTAGGAAAAATCCTAGCGAATTTCTTTAGTCGCGCTCCTTGGGCCGGAGCGTTCTGACGTGTGCTCTACGCTCGATTTTCCTTCATACCGAAGTGAAAGTTGCTCTACTTCATTAAATTTAATATTTTTGTTAATTGATTATTATTATCTTAGTTTTGTGCAAATATTCGTATTTTTAAACATTTGATTTCGATATGGAAAATAAACGAAAAAAATATGCGTGTAACTACTAGAAAAAAAATTATCTACGAACATAAAGTTAATGAAACCAAATAGATTACAAAGGTGATTGGCAACAATTTCGTTATTTTACGGGGTGTCAGTAAAGGGATGTATATTTATATGTATATTTCTTTAAAACTAAAGTAAGCTCATAAATTTTCTTATAATATAATTTTTTTTTGAAGTTCCAAAAATGTTTATTTTTCGTTTGAGAAATACGAAATATAATATAAACTTGTATTGAGAACTTGAACTTGGGACATACGGGGAAAATGATTTGTTTACTCCAAAATTCCAAATATGTCGAGGTGTTTAAATTTTTTCTTCTAGTCATTTTGAACGTAGCGGCATGTTGTTTGATTATTAATTTAGTAACTTAAATATGTACAGGATGTTGGTTTTATATTCTGATCTTACAGACGCGCTGACAAATTTAGTCTACCATTTCTAGTTTAGTCCACCAACTCTAAGTACCAATATTAAAACGAATGGATTATCATCACATCATCAAAACTCAGATGTAATGGAAGATCACAATAACATAGAAAATTCAATTGGTGTTGAGAACTAAACAAACACAAGTAACAGAGACGCGAAGAATAAAAAAGAGGACGAAAACGATAATTCGTTGATGCTTTCCCTTTTCGACGTATTGTTAGGGTACATCACCAATCTGCAAAAAACAAAACTGATGATTCCCAATTGCTGATTAAAAATGAAAAACAAATAATCGACAACAGTGGTGAAAATTTGCTGATCACAATGAAACATCCTTCAGTGGTAGCAGATTTACTCATTTAAAATGTATCGGTGAACAGCGTAAAGGAGAGGAGGACAGGAAAACATTATGAATGTGGATGGTGGATTGTATACAGGGTGTAATCGATAAGTATGTGCAGGCGATTATGACGTTATTATTGCAGGTATCAAAAAACTTAAAACTGATATCGAAATTACTTTACCTAATGAGCAAAATGACAATAATAACTTTTTAAAAGTATAACGAGAAATATCTAAGAAATTTACTTTATACACTCCCATATCAAGAAGGGAAAATGGGACTAGTAGAAGTTAAATGTCTAATTCCGGCAAAAGACATGAATGCGGAAGATGCGGATAAAAATAAAAAAAAAAATAATATTTGAAATATAATGCAAAAAAAAAACACTTTTGCCATAGATAAGAATCATGACTATTTTTTCCAAATTCAGGGACAACTAAACGTTGCAGAAGCAGAAGTCTGCTTATTTGCTGTTTGAATCATGATCGTCTAATATTAATTTAGTGAGAAACGTCTTCCCAGTTCAAAATGGAGAAATAAACCATCCACGCGAAGACCGACATCCGCGCGGACGGAGTCGCGGGCGGAAGCTAGTCAGAAATAAATATCTTTTGTTTTCATTTGCGCATTTTTCTATTTTATATTTTTTTACACAAACATTACATTTTTTTTTATAATATACAAAATTTGTTTATCCGTTTTATTAGTGTAACTGAACAACTTTCACTAAGAAACTAAGGTCGAAAAAAATGTATAGAGTTATGCATTTTGTATGGAAAGCTTATTTTTTTTATATTTCATCCAAATTTCTTTGTAAAAGTTGATCAGTTATATAAACATGAAGTTGAAGATATCAATAGAACGTATTCGCAAATTTTGTGTACTGATAAAAAGAATCACCCGGTGTAATTTTCACGAAAATTGTTTCAAATTGTCATTTTAGGTACTTAGGTATTACGAATATTAAATTATGCATACGAATGATTTAATTTTTAAAAATTAAGTGGAGCAACTTTCCCTTAGTACATTTGTATTATTTACATATAGGATGACAGGATGCATTTGTTTGCACTACTAGACCAAGCCCTTAAATCTTACTTAAATATTACATGTATCATGTGGCACTATTTGCATAATATATATTAATATCAACTTATAGGAACTTAAACGCTCGTAATATGAGAAACATTTTATACATCCCACGCAACATGCGTAATAGGATGTAAACATAATAGATTTTATCTCATAAAGTATATGATAATTTCGTTAGATGTTGCGGTTTCGTTTAATAAATGTTTAACTGTCACTTTCGATACAAATATCGCCAGTTGTAGGTAACCTGTCAACTTGTCTTATATGTCCACGATAAACAGACATTGGCATTTGGCACATTCTCTTGATGCTCGGAAGTTATCGATGTATGTACTAGCAAAACTATCCTCATTATAATTAGGTATAGTATTAAGTTTGTGAATTATGTCTCAATATTGACAACTTTTCTATGACTTTCCGATAATATTATAATAGTTTTCCTTTCTACTTGTTCAATTTTGCCAACCCTTTCTTTGAAGACGGGTTCGAAATAAAAATCTAATGAATTTGGTTAGGTATTTAAGCTAAATAACTAAATACCTACATAAGATTCTGAAATATTTATTACATAATATAATAGCAACAAATATTTAGTAACGTCTCTCCAACGTATCAATACGATACTATTTATAACTTTTAAAACAATAAAAACCAATTGCATGCATTCGCAGTCAAGGACAGGAGCTGCTTATTTAGTACTCAATTGCAGGTAATTATTGATGAACACAGTATTATTAACCAGTCTGTTGTGCTGTCACTAAATAACCACCATACGTTACCCTTATTCAAGATAAACAAGGCTAACCATGCACTTTGCTTATCTCCGCAACCTACACTAAAGACACCTCTTATATCAGCGTAGTGTACGACCTATTGTTTCTAAAGTGGCTATATTGCTGACAGGCTGAAAGCTTTGATGCATAGTTTCTTCTATTATTTGTAGTTAAGGGGATCATAGTACTACGTATATGAGGTATATTACGTAACTGTTACTTATTGAACTATAATTTTGAAATATAATGATGTCACACAAATGAAATCATCCACATAGAGCGAGCAGATTCGCGCGGAAAATGCTTCGCAAGGCTTTGCTCTGTGTGCATCCGCCTTTTGTATATTTTGTCGTTTTCATAGATTGGAAACACCTATTCAAATAAATACAGTTTGTGTTAGAGTTTTAAAACCGATGGGTAAACAAGAACCGGTTGTTTAAACCGTTTGAATTTCAGAGTTCAAACTGGTAACCGGCCATCGCATCTGTCATAGACAAAGTGGGTCGTTAAGATATTTCGATATTCGTAAGAAGTTAGCAAAAAATAGTAATAAATTTGTATTTTTGAAGTCATACACATACAAAGACGTAAAATGTTTAACTTTACTTTCTATTAAAGTGCAGTTTTCACTAAGGGATGTGATTAATGGGTAAGAAGTATGATCATCCGGTGATTCTATGTTGACAAGATGGCGGTGAATTGTAAAGAATACTTGAAGTCCGGTTCACAACTTGTTTAGCATTCTATGACCATGAATAAGAATGACAGCATAGTTTAATTATGGGATTTGTCGCAGTAATGAAGATAGCCAGTGTACAGAAGGACCATATTTTGTCATGGCAAGAGACCATACATCTTTGTAGGGAGAAGTAATAAATCTATCGAAAATTCAAACTAATGATCCCTCGTTCCTCCGAAATCCTTTTAACAGTATAAATAGCTTCATGTAAGTACTATATTATGTAGATTGTAGGTACGTGATACCTACAATATTTGCTTTTAAAATTAACTCACTGCTAGGTGCTGCTAGCTAACAACGCTGATCTTATGGAATTTGGAAATATTCCATTACATCTAAAGTTTGTTTTTACATACATGGTATTTGCCTCGGTTTCATTTCGTATGTGAATTGTGAACTAACGGATTACAATTAAGAAATGTATGTTTTCTCAAGACTTTTTTAATTACAATATCGTTATCAGATTTTCTCAGAAGGGCAAAAATTATTGTTGAGCTGTCCAAGTAGTTTAAATTTTAACTCAATGTAGTGTTTAGAACTAAGATCTACTAAGGTCATCTTCGCATTATTAATAAATAATTAGGTTATGTAGGGTAGGAGAATAAACTACATATATATTTACGCTTATACTTAAAGAAGCGTTACTGTTCGAGTCCGGGAAGGCAGAAATTAATATGTAATATGCATTGCACATCCATTTACTACACCGTATATTAAACTAAATTACTACGAAAATAACTCAATACTTCAATAGTTAGATTAACTAGGTAATTAACATAAAAGTAATTACCTATTGAAGCAACGCTTATTAAACAATGCAATTGAACATCACCAATATAATATTATCACTGCCCATTTAGTAACTATTTGCTGAGAGAAATGCTCAAATTTCAAATTCTTGCCAAGGTCCGTTTAAGGTTAAGTTAAGGCTCTATAAACAACTTTGCTTAACATGTAAAGCCTTTCTCAATGAACGGTGAGAACATTAAACAAAGAATAAAAATTATGCTCATAAAATAATTAAACACCCACACTTCAAAACCACTAAACAATGCAGATCAGTACAGTTCGTTGACACTGCACTCGCCATTTCTCATACGGATACGGTTGATGGCCCACGCTCCCGGCTTACTCCCATGACACGCAGGATCATATTGCAGCATCCTTATATCCTGTGCAGATTTACTACGCGTAACAATTAAAGAGATTGCAGTGGGAATCATTTGCACCAGACCGTTAAAGTTTGTCCTAAACATGACAGGAATAAAAGTTAATAATTTTCTGAAATACATGTAATTTTATAAACATACTTTACGATCTCTTTTCTATTCTAATTCATTCGAAACTATCCGCGCCAAAATGAAATAATTGATATTTAATTTTTAGGTTTCAGGGCTAAGGGCTTAGGTACGATTCTCATAAAGAATAGTGCAAACGCAAGATTGAATGACTGATAGAACTTGAATTAAAGCTTCATGATCTTATTACCTACTTATAATGCAAATGGTAATTGCTCAAACAGTTGTAAGCATACCTTTAAGTATCGTGTCCAAAAATGCAATTAAATTATATCAGAGCAAATGTGAACACTATGATTCACGCAGAAGATTCACGTTTACTTGCGAAATCATACAAAATATTGTTCGATCGTGATGTCTGTGCATTGTAATTCATATTCTTGCATATTTCGCTCCATCGAGCTACAGCATAAAACCTCTTTATTTTATTTAATGTCTATAGTCTAATCGAGAAAATCATTAAAAGCATAGATGATTAATATATCGTTAACTCGTTAGCGTTTTTAGTCACACCCCCTTGTACACGTAACAACTAATAAAAACTTAAATTAAAAAATCATAAAAACGAAGTTATAATCAAAATGTATGAGACGTTCGCAACGCAGTCGCCAGGTCGTACGTGAAACATGGCTAGTGTCTGCTCAAATATAATTCGTGAGATGAGTCAGTCAGTCAGACACGTTTTAAAATTCAATTACACCTGTAGTAGTATTTACTCAAATGACTTCATTGCGTGTAACTACCAGTACACACGATAGCAATACATTGAGACTTGAGTACTATATGTTTACGCGTATTGTCGTTATTTACAAACCAGTCCGTCGTGTTATCTATTTTACTTCCTCGCTTGACTCGTCTCAGCATCCAGAACACGTCCGGTCAACGTCCTTCTTATGTGTTACATGAATATTAATATAAGTGCAATATTTTATGCCTTTCTCGGTACCTGCGTTGGTAATATGTATAATTTTGTCGGGAAAATAGGAGGTACAATTTTGTGCCGCGTGCGGGTAGTTTCAGTTATTGTTAATCGGTAGGAAAAGTTGGGTGGCATAATTGAGGTTTCAAAGTCATTTTCTAATCATGAATGTAGATCATGAGATACCTACAATTATTAAGATCATCATCAATCTCGGTTTTTATGGTTTGAAAAAATATTAAATACTGCGGAACCGTATCATCAGTAATCAATCACGTTTAATTAATACTTAATTACATGGAAGAGAATAATTCCAAATTTTTAACAATTGTTGCCACATTCGCGTCATCACAAATAAAAATAAATAAACTTAATTATTTAAACCGTAACACACAGAAAGTATCGAATTCAATACTCAAAGCCACGCTCTTGAAATTCTCGAATGCACAAAAGTCAAATATTGCAAAATGAAATATCAAATTCCAGTTATTTACGTAACATAATATAGCTATTCAAGTGTGAAGAAACAAAACATAGAATTCAGCGATGCGTGAACGCGAGTCAGATCTGTTCATTAAATATTAAAAAACGAGAAACTCTGTACATCTATATCCACTTACACAAGCACCACATAAATATTAAGGTAATTTATTGCTTATATAATTCTTCTTAGATTTAAAACTTAAATAAAATATACGTATAATACACATTCCACATATTCATTCTGTATATTCAGAATATTCTGATCTCTAAACTCGACACTGCCCATAAATATTTATTCTTTATTAACTGGGATCACACTCGTGACTTCCTAGTTTTATGGATAGTGCGTTAACTACTAGATAGTTGATACTAGACCCAAACCAACATCTAGATATGTGGCTTTAATATAATATTGTACTGCCCTAATAATCCAGCAGCGAATAACAATTGCTCGCTAATAAATATCGGGTTTATCGTCCAAGCAGTTGTCCAAATTACTTGCAATTCTGTCCTTAAAAGCTCATTTCTCGTTAGATAACATCAAAACAGGTTGAAACTAACAGTGTAACACACGCGACGATATAACGGAATTTGTCGAAGGAGAACGGTTAAGAGTCTATAGCATTCCATATTTAATTAGGCTTATCAAAGTACTCGTAAGGGGAAATATGCAAATCTCACACTTAATCTCTAGAACCGTTCATATTGGGGCGGTGTCTCGCTGCAAATTACATGTAGGTAGAGTTGCAAGAAGCCGAAGCCACTCTGTCACTCACAACCAGGAAACGTAACCCCTTGGAAGCGATGTGAAAACAGTCATTAGAGACTAGGTACGTTTTATTCATGTGTAATGCATGTCCGAGCTGTGAACCCTGCTATGTGCGTCATTATCTAGACATGAGAATATATGGAAATTGTTTTTATAAATACATGCCAACAACAGCTCTGTGTCACTGTCCAACCATTAATTCTGTAGATAATATTAGATACTTGGGCATAACTCTAACGATAAACTTTTAAATTATAAAACTCATATTGGTCTCCTAACAACTAGGGTCAGAAAACTTATTTATATTTTTAAAAATTTGAGACACGTCACTAACACTGCCGTTCTACGTACCGTCTACTATGCCTTGTGCGAATCTATTGTCACCACAATTGTCACATACTGTATTGTATGTTGGGGAGGTGCCGCAAAAACCATACTGAAGCCCCTCGAGGTGGCTCAAAGAGCAGTTATGAAAGTCTCCACGTTTAAACCTATGCAGTATTGTACAACCGACCTGTACAAAGATTGGAAGGTTCTCACCGTTAGACAACATTTTATTTTACAGACTATTATTTTACAACACCGATTAACACCTCTAGTTACAACCTCGTTTCGACGAAAGAACAAAATCTGCACTGTTCCTCAGCCATATAGCAGGTTCACCAAGAGGTTCTTTTACTTCCTCGGACCCTATTTGTATAACAAAATTAATGATAGTCTTAGCATCTATGCCTTACCGTATTCTAAATGTAAATTAACCGTACGCGTCTTTCTATTAGGAAAAACTTATGACGAGACAGAACAACTTCTTGAGATACTGGCTTAAGTGTAAACGTGACTCTTGCTTAGATACAATATAATATTTCAGACACACACACACACACACACACACACTTACACACACACACGCACACACTAAAATATAAAAAAATTTATGATAAGAACTCCATAATACCACCTGTCACACACAAGGAACTTATTGACGCCTGCGGTAGAATTGGAAACACCAAAGCTCCTGGATTGGATGGCATTCCTAATGTAGCCTTGAAACAAGCAGTAAAATCCGTACCAGGAATCTTTTTGGAAACCTTCGACGCCTGCCTCAAAGAAGGGATCTTTCCCAAAATTTGGAAAAGACAAAGGTTGGTACTGCTCCCGAAAGGAAATAAACCCCTCGACGAACCATCATCCTACCGTCCTCTATGTATGATAGATACAACTGCAAAAATACTAGAAAGAATAGTTCATAACAGAATTGAAGAAGTGGTCGAACCGCTACTGTCGAACTTCCAATACGGTTTCCGGAAAGGCAAATCCACCCTAGATGCCATTGGACTTGTCATTGACATTGCCAAACAAGCGATTTCCGGTGCTAGATGGAAAGGAGGTTCCAAGAAGTACTGCCTTGTTGCCACCTTAGATATAAAGAATGCTTTCAATTCAGCAAGATGGGATGTTATAATGGCGGCGCTCTCAAACTTGAAAGTTCCAGACTATCTTCAGGACATAGTAGCCAGCTACTTTAATGACAGGGTCCTCATATATGACACTGAAGGTGGACCTAAGGAATACAGTGTAACCGGAGGAGTACCGCAAGGTTCAGTACTGGGTCCCCTTCTATGGAATATCATGTACGACGGGCTACTCAAATGTAAAGTGCCTAGTGAAACACAACTCATTGCATTCGCTGATGACCTGGCAGTGGTGGTAGTAGCCAAATACTTGGAGGAAGTAAATTGGGTTTTTGATAGGACTTTTCAAGTTATTCAAGAGTGGATGAACTCAGTTGGATTGGAGTTAGCAAAACACAAAACTGAGGCCGTACTTATCACCAGTAGGAAACTGCCAGAAACAATGTCACTCACAGTCGGTAACTATGAGATTACAACGCAGCCATACGTACGCTACCTTGGGATAATGCTGGATTCACGGCTAAGCTTCAATCAACATGCTGAACATATAGCAACCAAAGCAGCGGTGGTAGCAACAACATTAGCCCGACTCATGCCCAATATTGGAGGTCCCAAACAACATAGAAGAAGACTGCTATCATCTGTGTCAACGTCCGTACTCCTGTATGGTGCTCCACTCTGGTCTGACGTGCTGCAAAAGCAACAACCCAAACGACAAGTCGCATCGACGTACAGGGTCGGCGCATTACGCATTGCCAGCGCATTTCGTACCGTCTCCGTGGAGGCATCATGCGTGATCTCAGGATTACTTCCAATTGAAGTCCTAGCAGAAGAACGGAAGAACCTATACAATCGCAAGAAATCCAGCACAACACTCACAATGGCTGAGTTGAAAAGGGATGAGAGACGAAGGAGTGTCGAAAGATGGCAACGTATATGGGATACCTCCACTAAAGGAAGATGGACTCACCGCCTCATTCCGCAAATTAAACCCTGGGTCAACCGAAATCATGGCGAGGTCAATTATTACCTGACTCAAATGCTTTCTGGCCACGGTTGTTACCGAGAATACCTGCACCGGTTCAAACACGAAGACTCTCCAGACTGCACAACATGCAGCGGACAGGACGAAAACGCCGAACATGTATTCTTCGCATGTCCAGATTACCAGGAAGCTCGGCAGACCTGGAAAAGTATAGTAGGAGCAGAAGTTTGTCCTGAAACGTTAGTAGCAGCGATGCTCTCATCAAAACAAGCATGGGAAGCAACAAGCAACTTCGCAACAGAGGTATTAAAAGACCTACGAAGCAAGGAGCAGATGCGAAAAGCTGTGGCGTAACACCTAAATAAGGAGAAGAAAAGCAGCAATGCTATACGTCCCCCCCCGTGAAGTAAAGCCTAACGGCCATCCCGCGGGGATATGGGCTGGAGAAAGAGGGTTGTTTTAGTCGGTATGGATCATGACACCATGATCGAGACCGACATACCAGGTCGCAGATCATGACCTGAGATACTTAACAGTATTTTTTCCCTCTATAATAAAAAAAAAAAAAAACACACGCACACACATACACATACACACACAAATGTATATACATTCGTACGATACAGTTTCATACGGCACACCCGCATTCTCACACCTTAAATTTATACATATTTTTTTTTTCTCTTACTCTATTGTAACCAATTTTAATTTATAATTAAGTACTTGCTAAGAGGCTTTTTGTGAATTTATTTTAGAGGCAAGCTGATTCTCCTAAACACAGGTTGCCCAGTAACCTAGCTAGGGAAACATTGGCTTGTATAAATTGTTTTGGTAGCCTTTTTATTTATATACTTTTACATGAATATTAATTGTATATTGTAATAAATTGTAATTGTAATTGTATGTATGTATGTTTAATAATAAATAAATTTGAAATTTGAAAAAAATTTGAAATACATGTCTCGGAGATTCAGCGTTGTTATTACCATGTATCTGGTTTGACACTGTGAGGGAGGGCTTCTGCTGACGCTTGATGCTAAAGTAACCCTAGGGACAAAACTTACGTAATAACACCATCAAGATTACATATCTAGACTTTCAACATGACCGCTTAGACATTATTAAATTTAAATATCAATTGTTATCTTCTGAATTACCTCTACAAGTGGAAAAGTGACTACTTTTACAAGTTATTCATTTCGAACAGTTAAATGCGACTGTGTTACTTTACGTTAAAAGTATGCCAAATGGTTCATCAATGGACTGCATGGGTGTTACGGAGGTCGAGAATTCGGATGCTTTAACGGTTGTTTGCTATGCTCAGTCTAATTTGTATTCTGGTGACACACCTCGTCCCTTTCAGCCACGATGACATAGACTACATGCCTGTCGAATACTTAGAATGCCTATTAACCTGATTGTTGCTGGAACTTTTGAGTTTGAAAAGGACAATGGTCATGCCGCATTACAGATATTATCTATGTATTACCTAGTGATAATTGCAAATTAACTTTTCCTTCCTCAAACTTTTGTAAAATGGAAACTTTATTGAATGTTATTGAAAAATCTGAATACCAATTTTTTTGCAATTCTATTGGAACCTAGAAATTTATTACATACTTCATTTGTTTGGTTTATTAGCACTTAGCAGGTAGCTAATGTATTCATATTTTCAATTTATGACCCTATAAGCTTTGAAATAATACAGTGACATCACCGTTCACCGCTATGCCTCAAGACTCAACATTCAAGTGAAGGATGGAGTCACCAAGGAATATATTATAATGTATATTGTTGAGTTAGTCAATTGTGGCTTCAAATATTTGTATAAGTCAACTCTATACGCATCTAAGTTCTGCACGATGAAACTTACCCATTTCTACAATTAAGAAGTTTTTTGCTGATAAAATCTTAAAGACAATTTAGTTGTGACTTAAATGATCTTTTTAGATAACCGCCTGCGTACATAAGATGATCCAGTTAATTACAATATTCATGATTACAACAGTGACACCATATTTAAATCGCACGTTACCAAGTAGGTCGTTCTCATTCATAAGTTTCCAAACACTGGATTAAGCGTGCACCTACAGCGTGGAATGTCGTTTGTAACAAATGTACTTGGGGCAACTTTTAAACTCAGCATGACATTGATGTTTTACTGAACTAGCTTTACTTGTAACTTTGCTTGCTAGATAACGGAGCTTTTAAAATGGTCACAACATAAATACATTAGACAAAAATTTCTACAACCAACGTTTACATAGGTGCACAACTCACAAGTAAAGTTTTTAATTTGAAAGCTCCTCTCTTTTTAATTAATGACAGGAAAATGTTGTTAAATTGTTTTTAAAAGCTCATCTCTGTTTCACCAAATAATTTAAAGTAATATGGAATTATTTGAGGATCATGAGGTGATAATTTTTCATAAAGATTGGTAAACTATTCCGTACTTTTAAATGCACCAAGCTAAGACGCAAATCTCGAAGCTTTGACCTAAATAGTAACATAGTCTATGAAGAGGTGAAAGCCTGATTGCTCTTCTCGTAGATGAAGCTGCGAGATACGAAAAAATCAAGCAAAAACATTAATTGTAAAAAAAATTGTTTCGAAGCTCTGAATCTCGTATCCTGAAACATTTTTTGAAACGAAACAGATAGGAAAAATATGGATAAGTACGTACATAATCCATTTTCTTTTGCCAAATTAAAAAAATATTTCTAATGATTTTACATGTGAATAATTCAATAATAACATTTATAATGAATTAAAAACATTCATCGCCAATCTCCACCTAGGTACTAACAACTTAACAAGGTCGTCACTATTTTCTAAGACGCTATGCAATGTTTGTAATTTAGCGTGTCCTAAGTGGCGTATTCGAAGCGTGAAGTGAGTGTGATTTCTTGATATATACAGAGTAAATAGTAAATACATACTATATTAGTACTTTATTCACGTTCTTTGGGTCAATAACATAACACCAATTTAACGAAAATCGTGAAATAACAGTGTGAACAATTATAGGCCTCAATTACTGAACGAAATACGGATAAAAGACGCCGTCTCTAATTGAGTCGGATTTAAAATTTTTGAAATAGAAGCGAGAGCTATTACGCCTTTCTTCATTATGTAAGAAATGGAGGAAGATTACTCACATGTGAGAGATACAATTAAATGTTAAGTGGTTTTTAATACTTTCCATTAAAACTTTAATGATATTGTTAAGGCAAAAAAGTTAAAAAAGTGTTTCCGATTTAAATACATCTCGTTTCTTTAAATTATAAAAAAAAATATTACTGTAGGTATTGATGTAACAAAAGTACTTTTGTATAATTATATATTTTCATAAGTAACTATTTGCTTTATACATAATTCGGAAACAATTACTGCCTACTTTAAATTATACTATATAATACAATTTCAAACAATTAATTTAAATGTGACAAACATACAATAATGTCTCCATCTGGCTGTTACGTACATAACTATAGCATCACGTAACCAATAATATTCTATTATCGTAGAATTTCATTTCGAAGAAAGTTGGGAAATGCATGTGTCAATTGTTTATTTTATAAACGTACAGTAATCCAAAAGTAATAATGCGCATGCAAATCTTCGCTAATTG
>CAJQZM010038691.1:0-12266 GCA_907164665.1 Colias nastes
ATAGTCTACAATATTGGAACACTCTACGGCGATAACTTTGGCAGCCCCAGCTTTTGCAGCGAACATTGACAGGATACCAGTCCCACAGCCAATGTCTAGTACAGTCTGTAAAATATGATTAATAATGAGTTTGATATACTAATTCCTATTAAAAACACTACGTAATAACTCAGGCCCCGGAATCACAGACACAATAGAAAATCTATTGTGTCGTGGACGTGGATGTAGGAATGCCGAAACACGTGAGAGCATTTCAATGGAAATATATTGAAAACATAATATTCTCATGTATTTTATTTGGAAAGCTATAGAGTTAAATGAATAAAACTTACTTTTCCCTTAAATAAGTGCTTATTGTGGTACATAGCGTTTCTGTATGTAAGCGTGCGTACTTCGTCCTTTAACATTTCCTCGTGTATACCAAAATGTGCGTACGAATCAAAATAATAATCTCTGGACGTCATCTCCTCCGCTGTTACAGTTTTATCGGGTCCTACGACATTTTTAAATCATTTATAACAACTAATTGCACATAACAAAAAAGCACGTTTCTTCGACAGGACGCCGGCATTTTCAGATTCAAAGGAAAGAAACATACCATTTTCCTGTAGGGGTGTGGATGCTGCTGAGGTACCTTCTTGTGCGACGTCCATGCTTTCCATTGTATTCTAATATATAGTTATTTCACAAAAGACGATTAAAGGCTTGAATATATTTATAACCTTCAAACGCCAAATATAACTGTCACTAATCTTAAATTATATTAATTTGATAACTCATGTATCATTCCGCAGCACAACTATTATAGTTAAATTGATAGTTACATATAAAAATATCACAATCTAAGTAAATTATTAAAGCATTGAAATGCTCGATTCTATGAATTGAGCTTCTCTTCAATAAATTAAACAGAAACGAAAGAGGACGAACGAAAGCGAAACGCGAAACACTCGCGAAAATCACAGATGCAAAAGTCAACGTTATACCGAGTCACAGATTACCAAGAAATTAATACAGACTATATAATTAAACATTTTATCTATTATCTATGCCCTATAAGGTTTTTACTTTTTATTTATTATTTCATTATTTTTAACGTTTTATGAGATATATTATTATGTATAATAATTAATAATTTTATATCGAAGTTCATATTGCGTGTGACTTTTACAATTTATTTAACTTTATCAATCATGACATAGTATTAAAATGGTATTAAACAAGAAGCTTATATCTAAGAGCCAAATCACACTAGCGGATTGCGAGCGTTTTAAAAGCAGAGCGGTTGCGCAGCAAATTCGTTGCGGACGCGTGGCAGATGCGCAACGTTTACGTCGCAGTCATGTACACTCAGTAACAAAATGGATTCTGTGCTGGTTGTTACTAATTATAACTTGTGATAGTATAATAAGAGATCATTCTTTTTTGCGAGTTTCATATTAACATGTTAATGTTTAGGGTATTGTTTTATCTATTCAATCTCGGTCGAAATGCAATCTGATAACTTAATTGCTCATTAAGAAAGTTCATTAGTGAAATAAATGTTAAAGCTCCTTAACTAAAACAGGGCTATCTTATTATTAGATAAATAGCAGTGAATAGAAAATTTTATCAAGCAACCAGCAACTCACTATCACTTTGCTCATTAGGTTCACAAAATCTCTTTATAACATACGTTGTTACGGGAGAGATTATACTGGTCAGTCGTTACATACTTTTGGAATGTATGGTACATTCTATAAGTCCTCATTCAAAAATGTATGATCAATGTAATTCAATTTTAAAGCACGTTTTCAACAACTCCAGTTGTTATTACATCTTTAGTTAAGTAAGTGCATTTCCATGAGTGCCATTTCCACAGTACGGTTAAAAATTGAGTGCTACAGAAACGATGGAAATATTGAATGGAAGTTAGGCAAGGCGGAAGGGCTAGCGTTTGTGCGAGAGTATACAAAATGGCGTCGACGCTTCTATTCGCAGCGAAATCGTTGCGCGTCCGCGACGTGTTCGCTGCGCATCCGCGGCGTGTTCATTGTGCGCCCGCAACGTATTCGTTGCGCACCCGCTCCGCTTTGAAGACGCTCGCAATCCGCTAGTGTGATATGGCCCTAATACACTGGAGATTGCAATATGAACATTAACTTGTAGCAAGAAAATATGACCTTGAATGACGTCAGTTATGTGTTTTGTCTCTTTCTGTGGGGTGACCACGCTGGTTTGTAAATTCAGGATTTTTCAAAATAGAAAAAACTAAAAATCATGGTCTATAAATAATAACGACATATATTTTTAACAGTATTTATATTATAATTACTGATCATACAGCATACTTTATACATACAATTTTAATTGGTAGAGAATGATAGTTTTAAATAACGCTTGATAACTTTTGGCTACAAAGCTAAGCAAAGCTTGGATATAAACCGATATACAGCATTAACATCCTTTGTAAATAGAGGAAAGTTGTGTTTTGCATCAGATGCTGTTTACCAAATTGTAAGCTACTCAGATCTTCTTTTTAAACGCGTTGCTTTGACGGGTCAACTTCAAGCCAGAATCATCAAAGAAAAACTGTTTATAGCAGCCTTGCAAAAGTTTCAGCTAACTTTACAAAGTTTATTTTTCAAAAGGTATTTTTTTTTTCTGGGTCGTAAATCGTAATCCTCAGTAATTTTACCCTTGATAGGCACATACATTTCTTTTTACTTCATTTTTTGGAAAGCTGAAATACATAAAACAAAAAAATATTAAGTAAGTCAAAAAAGTATAAATTTCAATGTAAAAAAGAACAAACTTTAAATCACATGTGAGTGCAATACCGACGTCGTGTGTTGTTTCATTACTAGTATTTTTTTTTTTTTTTTTTGTTATATTATTGGAGGGCAAACGAGCTGACGCAATGCCTGATGTTAATAGCGAAGTGCGTCGCCCATAGACGTCCACAACGTAAGTTGTGAGTGTTGCCTACCAAAGAGGATAAAAACGGAACAAAGAGATGGGAGGAGCTGTCCGTGAATTAAGAGGCGGCTTGCTTTCGGCCTTTGAGAAACTGATATGTTCTTTTCTTAAAAGTCCCCAAGTCATAGTTCCTCGAAAACACAGCTGATGGTAGATTGTTCCAAAGCTTACATGTCCGTGGAAGAAAGCTACGGTTGAAACGTACTGTTGTGCTGCGCCAACCATCCAGGTGGTGAGGATGGAATAGGTTTTTGTGGCGGGATGTGCGATGGTATAAAAATCTAGTATAAAAATCTTTAAAATGGTGTTCTAAATGTTCATCATAATATTGTTATTACAATATATTCTCTTCGCTATCCATAAAAACTTGTCATCATGGTTACCTTACTTGTTAAATTTGTTTATTGAAAAATGATGAAAGTATCTCGAAAAGAACATATTTAACATGACTGCTTACTAAAATGATGATAAATTTGACTATTTTTTGCCATTAAAATGATTGTAAACAGGTAAATGCATGAGTATTGAGGAATATTGTAAATAACGTAAATATACACGTCTTGCCTGTGAAATTTTATGCCAGAATTTGGTTTCCAAACACTTCTGCAATTTTGCATAATACAATACATTCTTTATATTCGGAAAATATTTATTAAATAAGTAACAATATTAACTTAAATATTCGAAGCGACGCAATTTTTTTGACACACATGCCATATTGACAAACTGAGAGTTGCCATAATTTTATTATGGTGACTACCCATAATCAGGGAGTGTGACTTTTTAATGATTGGCTCAGATACTTAATTTATTTAGCATAAATAATAATTTTCTCATCCAACAATGCTTCTGAATGATGTTGTTGGCAATATATAAACAAACTCATGTACAAAAACTAACCTTTTGCACAGAATATTACAGCATAGCCTTGGGAAAACTTCGTATTAACAGTGGCAATACCAAGTTAGGTGTGAAAGTGATAAAAAACATAAGTAAGGGTCAATGAACTTGTGCTCAGTCGTCAATCCTAGACGATATCTCCAGTGTTTAGATATAAGCTTCTTGGTATTAAACAATGTGGCTGTCGCTGTTTGTCCGTCCCTATGCTAAAGTCTCTATGTATATTAAATCCTTAGATTACAAATTAAATCTTTATGGGTATATAGAATGGATTTTAGTAAGGTTTTTTTATAGTAGATAGAGACAGAGTGCTTCTTGAGAAAGGTTTTGGTGTATTGTAAATTGTAATTTGTTAAGTTTTCTACAAAGCGGGTAAAACTGCGCGTGGAAAGCGCTATTATAATAAATGTATGTGGAAAAATTACAGAATATAATTATTTTCTTTAATAACTTCAACCTCAAATACAACTTCGGTAGATTGGGGTAGTTTTCCAATTACAGAGCATAATAGAGCATAATGCGACTCAGTGGCGCACAATGCCGAATTTAAAGGGGAAAAATTAAAATTCTGTCACTGAGTTGGCATCGATTGCACGCATCACGCGCATTACTTTTAAGAGTGCTCGATTGTGCGAAGCGTTGCTGTCGTTGAAACATTCAACGTTAAGCATTATGCCGCATAATGCGCTCTAGTGCTGTAATTGGAAAACACGGTGGATTGATCGACAGGGTTACACTTATTTCACCATACGGCATACCTTTAGATTACGTTTTCATAGACAAAATGCTCACATTAGCGAAGTGGTATATGCCGGCTGCGCGTAGCTAGAGAAGAAAACATGGATTTTCAGGAAAAAATTTAGCAATAATTTTTTGATGTAATTTTGTTGTTTAAGAGGCCGTATCGATTTTAAGAGTGATTTTGACTTGTTTCTTTAATTCTTTAGGAGCTCGTTTAAAAAAACTAACTACTATGTTATATGAAAGTAATGGTATAATTTAAAATTCTCTAGAATATTCGATTATATAGATCTGCCGTAACAACGTTTGCGCTCCCGTATATAATCTAAAATTCTAGAGAACTTTAAATTATTCCATTTCTTTCATAAAACATATAATATGTATTTTTTTTATTGCAAATTTTTAAACATTAACCTATCATTTAGTGTGTATTTTTTATTTTTTTTTAACTCTGTTGTAAGAACTAGAAATTCGACGCCATATACGCATAAAATTTCATCAAAGTAAGGCTATTTTAACTTAGATGTTCTTTGAATTTTTCAATAAAAGTACATAAATTGCCTCGAACATATTTTAGGATGTCTCAGTGTCTTTACTGTAGTATATTTTATAAGAAAACTTCTTCTATTAAATTCCGTGTAAAATACAAAGACACGAACGTCCCGCATGGAAAAAATTGAAACACGCCTTAGGTTATTGGCTATTAAACAAACTGGACAATGAATATCAATAAATTGTCTCGAACGTATTTTAGATATTGAATGAATCTTTAATTTAAGATATCATCACACATTGTTACTAATTTAGTTTTGTTAAACGAGCGTCTAAAGAATTACAGAAACAAGTAAAAATCACTCTAAAATCGATAAGGACTCTTAAGTATTTTTTACGTGATCAGTATAGGCAAAATTACAAGTCCCTTCGCGCTTAGTATACCAATAGTGGGACACCCTGTATAATATCATTGTTAATAGTCTGTAGTTACGATCACGGATGATTTTTTAAAAAAGTTACGTAACCTATGTGTTGTGGTGCGGAAACAGAAAATGCGACCGTGTATATCGCGGCGTAGGCGCAGTACGATTTTGCTCGTACGCAGGTCACGTGATATATTGTGCACGGTCGATACACAACGTATGTCTTATCTCCGCTGAGTGAACGCCTTCGAACACTGGTTCACGCTCACTCCCGACGCTCCTGCTAGCGCCAGTAGAAAACGTCGTGTGTGCCAATACAACCCTCTGCCCGTAATAGAGGAACGCGTATTTCGCGGTGCAAAGCACGCAATAACGTATAATGGCGAAATAAAACTGCAGCAATTCTTCTTCAAGTAGCTTTCGAGGGCTGGTGATAGTCGCGTAGGTTACTTGTGCTCCGTACCGTTGACTCCCGAGAACTGATTTTGCCTACGCTCCGCGGGGGGATTATATCCGCGTTGCTTTACCGCACGGAGAGCCCGTACGCTATGCTCAAACCGTGCGCCCGTATTATTATCAACCAGCCCTCTACTTGCACATATACCTTTATTAATTTCCAATGTATAAAAATAACAATTATTTCACAAAAATGCCATAAAAAATATCTTTTAAACGATATGCAATTTGTCTTACAATACAATTCTTTACATATACCAATCTGTAGTTTTATAGTAAACTCGCAAATATTTTGTACATAACTTTAACCCAAGATTGAAATTATTCCTTTTCTCTTTATACTCTATATCTAGACAATAATTCAAATTTACACAATATAATAATCTCAATTTTCAAACACAATAAACTTTTTCCTAATGTTTACAGAACATCTAATTTCGTACCCATAGTACACAATATCGTACATTTACAAACATGTTATAAACCTCATATAGTTGTACAATTCTACAATTTCAAGATAATATAAATCTACACAAAACAACTAAAATACAATATTTACAATTAAACAATACCATTCGGAGGCCGCGTGTGTGAAGACCCCCGATTGATACGTTGAGACAGTTACTATTTTCCCACTCTTCTATTATAGTACATTTACACATGTGTTAGTCATTCGCGTCGCCACTCGACGAATCATTCGTATAAGAGTGTCTTAACACACCACTATTCGTAAGTAGTACAGTAAGTTAAGAATTACGTCAGAAAAACACTCTTAACACGAATCCGCGAATTTTAGGGCGAATATCGAGTGCACTGTATACATAATACATATGCGTGCTCGTTATTCGCCTCGATATTCGTACGAATGTATAAAGTCACCATTATGTTTTGTATCAATAGAAAAAGACAGCTGTAGGATATTACTTATCTTTTCACAAATGTTCCGAAGTGTTTGGGATATTTAGATATTAGGGATCACTGCAATACTTATATAATATAATCAGTGTATTACACATTTTTGGATTAAAAACTTAGCTATAATTATAAGTAAAAAGGTGCAGATACTACTCATTCATAAGATCAATAATTAGGTTATTAATTAGCTCTATTTTCTCTTTTCAGTAATCATGCCATCTCATATAAAAATGTAGTTGCTAGATGACTAAAAAATCGTTCCTTTTTACTTATATCATAGCAGTAATGCCTCTTTAGAATTATTTTACTCCTTTACTTGGTCGAACTATCTTTGTGAAAAAAAAACTATTGTTCTATTTGTTAAACAGTGTAAAATGAAAAATTTATTGGTGACAAATACAAGAAATATTTAAATGTAAAAGACGTGTGGCACTCGGGGACTGCCGCGGTAAAGCTATTGCATAGCATGCCTTCAAGCCACACCTCCGTGCCCGTCGGAGTGGGGAGCGTCAGGTTTTTTCGTTACGGAATTTCTCGATTCGGTCCCCGCGCTCAAGGCCCGCGATAGAAGCTGTGCAATAGCTTAAAAATCCCAAAGTAATTTTATTAATTAGTACAATTTATTGACGTAACACAGAAACCTATATGTATGCAACCAAAACTAGATGAGAATTATTTGTACACAAGTACAAGTTTAAATTTGATACAAATTATTTTGAAGTTATTTAACCCCTTACCGCATACAAAGCCATATATGGACGACGAAGTTCATGAATTTTTTATAGGCTAACTATAAACAATATCTAAAAAAACTACCTTACATCTTAAACAGCATTTCATCGAAAATTGGAATGTAATTAATTTATACAGTGTAAATGTTATCCATCAGGTATATTATAGATTTAGTCTAGCGCGTGCGACGGTTTGGGTGCGCGGAAAAAACCGTGATTTTCAAATTAAAATTTCAATATCAAAAAGGTGAGTAAAGCCATGAAAAAAAATATTACTTCATTCTTTAGTCTTTCTAAAATAAGGTAAAACATTTGGTTTGGTTGTTTTTTTTTTGCTTTAATCATGTTTTTTTGTACTTTTCCAAATCTGTCATATTTGGCTTCGTATGCATTCCGTCTGATTCCGTCCAAAATATATTATGTCATATGTGGCTTGGTATGCATTCAAGGATACTTTCACTGATTGTTCCAGTATCGATCCTGGTCACTTTTATCTCACTACTAAGCATGTAAATATCATATCATCATCAATAAATACAGACTCATGCTATATGCCACTGTATGATTTTTAATTAGCCGTTTCAGAGCAAATGCGAAAGTCAGGGAAAGCTCTTATTACCAAAAGACGTGGTCGTCTCTCAAAAACTTAGAAACATCGGCATCTCTGGAGTCTCCTCAGTATTCCTGACTCGCCAATTGCCGCAAAAAAGCTACGAAAAACTCCTGCAAGACATCTAGATTTTCACTTTCATTCTGTACGATCTGATGGGATTATACTCGGATTTTTAATTAGACAAAGTAAACTGACGTTAAACTGTGTTGTCAGTTTTTGATGAAATAAAAATAGCGTTGTCACAAAGTGAATGATTGAAAATCGGGAATGAATGAAATTGAATCGATCGTCTAGTGCAGCTATACTCTAAGTGTGTTCCGCGGAACCGCGATACCTCTGTAGGGGTTCCGCAAGAATTTAGACAAGCACTTGCGATGAAGCAAATGCCATCAAATCTAAAATTAGTTATGGATGAAGCGGTCAAAATAATTAATTTTATCAAATCACGACCACTACAATCCCGATTGTTTTCATTATTGTGTGAAGATTATGGCAGCAAACATAAAACACTGCTGCTCCATACAGAAGTGCGATGGCTGTCTCGGGGTAAAACTTTAACAAGGCTATTTGAACTTAGAGCCGAGTTACAAATGTTTTTTTCAGCAGATACTTCTTTTAATTTGAAGGACCGTTTGTATGATAAAACTTGGTTGTTCCGATTGCAGTCTTTTATGGCGAATATCTTTCAAAAACTGAACGAATTGAATTTATCATTGCAAGGTAAACAGGCAACAGTGTTTCGGGCCTATAACAAAATAACTGCCTTCAAAAGAAAATTAGATTTTTGGATTATTTGCGTTGGTAAGAAAGAAATAGAAAGCTTTACGTCACTCAGTAAGTTTGTTAGCGATAACGACTCAGAAATGTTTTAAGTTGATGTGTTTGAAGAATTAGTCCAATATCTCAGTTCGATGCGCGCATCTTTTGAAAAGTATTTTCCCGAAGAACAGAATACAAAAATGAAACTGAATTCATGGATTCATAATCCTTTTTTACCCAACTTGCAAAAGCCCGAAAGTATGTCAAACGAGATATATGAATCTCTTTTAGAAATGTCATCAGACACAAGTATGGAGTCACTGTTCAAAACGACGCCTCTCAACGATTTTTGGTGCAAAATCCGTGATGAATATCCAATGCTTGGCAAAATGGCTCTGAAAATTCTTCTCCCGTTCCCAACAACATATTTGTGCGAAACAGGATTCTCAACCTATGCAGTATGCAGCCACGAAAACAAAATATCGGAATAGACTGGACGCCGAACATGATATTATGAGACTTCAACTGTCAGAAGACAGTTGAAGTTCATCAATTGGTTGATATCAGGTTTGATAGAAATCAAACCTGATATCAACCAATTGATGAAAAATAAAAAACAGTTTCATACCTCCCATTAGTTAGATTTTTTCTTTTTTAATAGAATTTATGTATATGTATTTTCTATTATTGTATTTGCCATGTGGTAAAGTAAGTAATAATTAGTACCTAACTGTTACATTGTACTTTTATTTCAAAAAAATTGGTTGTCTGTAAAGTCGATTAATTACTGACGATAGTTGAACGTGACAACGTCTTAAGGCCGATTGTGCTTCTTTGTCGCTCGTTCCGCGCTCTCGCTTGCACTTCAAGCCTTAACATGGAACGCCTCAGATGAGTCAGAGCGACGTAACGCCGCATGAGTCATGTTTTTTCGTGCGTGCAGCCGGCTCTATCGAATTATAAGACGTTGTCACGTCAAAAATTGTTTTATTGTAGGGTTCCATCAAGTAGTTTGCTTCCCAAAAGGGTTCCGTCACCAAAAAAGTTTGAGAACCACTGGTCTAGTGAATATTTAGTATGTAACAATATAACATCAAATAAACACAACAATGACAACAAACACAACGTAATTAGTTACAATTAACGAAAAAATTACAAAAACAATAACGTAAACAGCGTAACAATAAAAATAAAAAAATGATTATAATTACATTCTACTAGTAACTTATATCTTATATAGCTTTATATATTATAATTAGAAATAATGTTATTTTAAAGTTTGAAATGATGAACTATTCACACTCATTGTTCATTCATCTGATTGAATGAGAACTGAATTCCTCACTATTACTTTAAATATGGCAACATTATTTTGCAAAGTGACATTAGCTGCTGTCAGTTTACTTTGTCTAATTAAAAATCCGAGTATAGTCATTACCCAATTTGGAAGAAGAACGCCCGTCAGCTATGCCTATATTGTTCCAATTTCGTTCCTTCACGTTATATGAAAAATATAACGTGTTTTTATGTTATAATGATAAACGTAATTGTTTTAAGCAATTTCACGAAGTATAAGTTAGCTGTGATTCTGGGTGTTATTTAGGTATCCATATAAAGTACTAACATTTCGCCCGCCCGCGTTTTCAAAGAAAACCCCGCATAGTTCCCGTTCCCGTGGGATTTCCGGGATAAAACCTATCCTATGTGTTAGTCCAAGTTACCCTCTATATTATGTGTGCTAAATTTCATTGAAGTCGGTTCAGTAGTATTTGCGTGAAAGAGTAACAAACAAACACATACACATACATCCGCCCTCACAAACTTTCGCATTTATAATATTAGTAGGATAGGATTTATGTAAAGTATATGTAGTATATCAGTTGACTTAGCATTCAGGATACAAGCCTAAGTTTAGTTTGGGGCTTAGCAACCGTGTGTGTGAAATTAGTCCGGAATATATTTTTATTTTATTAATTAGTTACTTTTTTCTAATTGCATACGAAGCCATATATATGACATGTATATGACAGAAAAAATACAACAAATTTAACACTGCATACGAGTCCATATATGGCGCCGTTTCATATTTTCTATAATATAAGTAAATATTTTTTTTTCTCAATTTGATCTCATAATGTAAGGTCTAATAAACACTTTTTTGAAAAAAAAATAATTTTTATTTCATCTCCTTAATAATTCATGCAATAAGGGGTTAAAAACGAGTTTAAACCACAGTTATCTCATTTGAACTAGGATTCAGATAAAACTGCGTTTTAAATAAAGTGTTGAATGTATGAGATTTTTAATATTTTATTGTAATTCACAGTAATATCTAGATATTATTATGTGACAAATAACTGAATTTTAAAGAAAGATAAAATAAGACACAGTTATACATACAGTGTGTGTATGTATTTTTACATCTATTTTTATTTATTCTTCCGTGACGTAAAACTTTTAGGAGAGACAATTTTTGTCAATTCATATTTAACACTCAAACGAAATAATGTTAATGAAGGAGCATAGCTTGATTACGAACATAGTGGGAAAGATTTAAAATTACATTTTATTAAATGAAATTTATAATCGTTGTTTGGTTTCTAAACGTGAAATCGACGGTCGGCATTATTTTGTGGACATAAACGTAATATTATGTATGTATGTATTGTATTGGATCGATTTCGATATGTTGTCGTTAGGGGCTGTTCATAAAATACGTTCGCATACAAGGGGGGGGAGGGGTTTTCGCGAGTGTGACAAGATGTGACAAGGGGGGACAGGGGGTCTATGGCAGCGTGACGTTCGCCGTTCATTAAAAATTTTTACTGAGTATTCGTTCTCTCAACTTTTTTTTTCAATTTTGTAATGATAGAAGTCATTTATTTCGTATTAGAAAATATACAGATAATTAAATGTATATATATTTATTACAATAAATTGTAACTTGATAAAATTTGTGTATTATCAATCAAAATTTATCATGTTTAGGGCGGGAGGGGTCTTAGTTTTTGTGACGAAATATTTCCAGGGGGGTCACAGAAAGTGTGACACAGCGTGACAACCAGGGGGGAGGGGGTCAAAAAAAGTTAATTTTAGTGTGACGTATTTTATGAACGGCCCCTTACAGTACAGTCAGCAATTTAAGTCGCGCACTTCAGTTACTTTAACATGTCCTATTCAAACATTTAATATAAAAAATATAACTAGCGTAGACAAAAATACTTCCACAATAAATCCAACAAGCGAGTTTCATTGCACTTTATCATAAACACACTG
>CAJQZM010038693.1:568-33494 GCA_907164665.1 Colias nastes
CGTAGAGCAGCGAGCCGCAGTGGTCGCAGAACGTGAAGCGCTTGTACGAGTGCACCACGAACCGGTGCGGCACGTTCACGCTGAAGCGCTGCCCGCCGGACGCACACGATACGCTTTGCTGCTGCTGCAAGTTAAATAAATAAGTGAGTTTATTAAATAGTAAGTTAAGATAATAATAAATAATAAATCTTTATTTGAATTCATACATTATTTTGTCACGTTAGATTGGGGTTCAGACCCCCTTACTAGGTATAACCTGTATTAAGGGGACCTAAAGCCGCGTATAAATTAAGCGCGGCAAACCATCGAACATTGGCGCGCGTGGCGGCCGCGCACTATGTAGACGGGATAGCCGCGCGCGGCGACGCGAACATTGCCGCGCTCGAACGTGCCGCGGGGCGATCCGCTCGTTGTCGGTTTTTGAGACCGCATCAAAGGAGCTTCAGTCGTTCGCTCGCGCGCCGTGTGGACGGTTTGTAGTTTTGGTGATTCGGCTCGCGCGGCGTATACGTAAAAATGGACAACGAAAAGTGCCGTTTACTAATACAATTGTATGGCGCTAATGAATTTTTGTGGAACAGCAAATCCTCCCAATACCACAATAAATCGCTGAGGTATGATGCGTGGGTAGAAATCAGTAAGAAAATGGATATACCTATTCCTGACTTGAAAAAGAAAATTCTACGCTTTTGGCGTCCTACAGAAGAGATGTTCGTGATGGATCGCCTGCCGCGCGCGGCAACTACGTTCAACTTAAAATATATCTACATATTGGCTCGCGCGGCAAATGAACGTCAACTCTGGTCGAACATTGGCTCGCGCGGCTGCCGCGCTTAATTTATACGCACCTTAAGATGATTTGTTAGGTGTATTTCATGTCAAAACAGGTGGTGTGATCGAAAGATCATGAAAAATATGCCCAAATACCATATTATCATGTTTGAACATTGCAAGATAGTGTATTTCATATCAAAACACATGTAAAAACAGATGTTAACACCTATAAAAACAGGTGTTGTGATGTTAAATCAAAGAGATCGTGAATAAATTGTCCAACCACCATGTGATATTTGAAAATTACAAGACGTGTCAGACCATTATAAAAAAAAAAGAAAGAAAATTTATGTAACCTTATTTTGTATAGATAAAAAACAATTGAAATTGATGTTGCACAAAGCTGAATACTTATTTTATACGTAAATCACCCAATAAACATAAAATATAAAAATTCTTACCTCCTCACGCATGCCCGGACACTTGGTGACGACGGACGAATGGCAACGCTTGTGCACCACGCAAGTGCAAACTGAAATATTATATAATTTATTGTAACAATAAATATTTATTGTGGGTATATACAGAATATTATATACGGAAACTTTAGAAAAAATATATCAAAATGTTCCTTAATCAAAACTTTACGAAAAATTAGCACCCAAAAATTTCTATCAATTCAATCTATTGAAAAAACTTATAGGATCTCACCTTGACATTGATATCCTTGTTTTCCGAGGCCCCTGTAAAGAAAAAAAAAGGAGTGAATTACTTTAGTAGTGTTAAGTCGGATACATGATAATACAGAAGTGAGCGCATTACAAGCCTCTGTATTACACTTTTAGACATCCTCTTTTTGGATTTGCTTCTAGTACCCGTATATAAACACAGAAAATTTTTCATTACGTTTATAACACCCTATTACCCTAATAGTTTTTAGGTTTGCTTCTAGAACCTACACATAAACACAGAATATATTCATCGACTGTTTTAAGTGTCGCACTAACCAGATGAACTCCCTGCAGTGGGAGCAGAAGGTGGGCTGCCGCAGGAAGGTGGCCATGAACTTGTGCCCGTTGACCTGGTGCACGCGGCGGCGCAGCGCCCCGCGGCGCCGCGCGAACCCCGCGCCCTCCTTGAACTCGCGCCGCGGGCCCGACGCACTGCCGCTCACCACGCCCACTGGAGTACCCGGAGTGACACGGAACGTCAATTAAATGTACCAGCTTAATCAGACGTTTAATTAAGAGACTAGGCACTTTATTAATTATGAAATAGCAAAGATCATTGTGGCCAAAACTCTTAATTAAACCGCTATTGAACTTCACGACTGGCTATAACATGTTACAAAATAATGAAAAAAAATATTAAATAAACAAGACCAAATCCAAAGATTACCTTCAGTGATTTGAAAGTATGCAAAACGTTAAAATATTTCATTTAACAATACAGCCTTCTTCTTTTAAATTGAATGTTCAAGGCAACTTAATAAGTTATTTAATTTAAGATCAATTACAATGTAATTCATTGTTTTTAGAATAGATCCAAAATATTTCAATTTCATTATATTTTTGTACTAGCTTACCGCCCGCGGCTTCGCCCGCTTTGTCTAAAACCTAATAAATTATATACTAAAACCTTCCTCTTGAATCACTCTATCTATTAAAAAAAACCGCATCAAAATCCGTTGCGTAGTTTTAAAGATTTAAGCATACAAAGGGACATAGGGACAGAGAAAGCGACTTTGTTTTATACTATGTAGTAATTAATATATTACAGCATCTTTATGTTATAATTATAATTAATACAACTTACCTTGAGAATTCCATTTCAGATCTATTTTGAGATGAATTTTTCCCTGAGGTTCTAGGTCCACCTATAACAAAAAAAATCTTTATTGTAGTCTCATAATCTGAGAAACATAAAATATAAGTAAAATTTAGCGTCTTGCATGTTTTTTCAAAGGTTTGGAAATATTTTCAGTTGTTAAGTATATAACAAATCAAGGATAGATTCATTATTCCAAAAGGAAATTAGTATACCTGCATTTGCAATATTTTTCATTGGTATTCTGCTCCAATGTGTTGTAACCTAATTTTATATAGGTCACCGCAATAAATTGACAATACATAGATCAGCACAAAGGACTTTATGTTGATCTGTATTGGTACTTAACTAGATAAATACTTCCTTCTTTTTAGAACAAAAATATACAAACATAATGTAGTAAAACTTAGCTTTTCATCAATAAACAATTTAAAAAATTCCAATACCATCAATATTGTTTAACAATAAATATATCTCTACATGACAATAATTTATTCAATCAACATACACTATACTCGGATTTTTAATTAGATAAAGTAAACTGATGTTTACTGTGTTGTCAGTTTTTGATGAAATAAAAATAGCGTTGTCACAAAGTGAATGATTGAAAATCGGGAATGAATGAAATTGAATCGATCGTCTAGTGAATATTTAGTGTGTAACAATATAACACCAAATAAACACAACAATGACAACAAACACAACGTAATTAGTTACAATTAACGAAAAAATTACAAAAACAGTAACGTAAACATCGTAAAAATAGAAATAAAAAAATGATTATAATTACATTCTACTAGTAACTTATATCTTATATAGCTTTATGTATTATAATTAGAAATAATGTTATTTTACAGTTTGAAATGATGAACTATTCACACTCATTGTTCATTCATCTGATTGAATGAGAACTGAATTCCTCACTATTACTTTAAATTTGGCAACATTATTTTACAAAGTGACATTAGCTGCTGTCAGTTTACTTTATCTAATTAAAAATCCGAGTATAGCACAATAATTATAATAGCCATCAAAAAACAACAAATCCCAGAACTCTTGAAAAACAAATAAACAATTGCATCAGCCATTCAGAATTAGAAATACACATCAAACTATTTTTAGTGCAATTCATTATTTCCCAATAACTGGCACCAATGTTAAAAATAACATCATTTAGAGATATAAGGAAAAGACAATGTTTATCTCACACTGATTCAGTTGATGAAAACAGGATGCAACATCTGTGACACATTATGACTCTTAGCGCTTTTATTTATTCTTATTTTAGATACATTTCAATGGCAAACTTTCTGCGGGAATTATTTGTGTCATTAACATTTTTACTTAGGTTTTATATACATAACAATTTTATTAGATGAAGGTAATAGGTGAGGTATTACTTGGATGTGATGTTAGGTAGACTTCAGCAAAGTATAAGAAATGTTGTGGTAGGTCATAAGTGCAATAAAACTATTTTATAAATGAAAATAATTAAACCTTATTATGAAATTACAAAAATTCACAAGATAAATGTACTTACTGAATATGAAGATAAATTTAATTTGAACACATAAACATTCATGAGTAAATTGGTAAATTTAACTGAAACTTTTAAAATAGAAATAAATGATAACATTTATCTACATAAACAAAAGATAAGAACCTCTTTTGTACATGACATCTTGTAATATGATTGACAGTTTATTGATTAGATTGATCTAAGATTTATGTCAGTTGTTCTCTAGGTGTAAAAGGAAGAAGTATTGAACTCACCCAAAAATCTGTGGCATCTTTTTCTCGATGCATGAGATCTTCAAAGGGAATTGTGCAGTTTGCCACAAAGTCATCTGGAGGTATTGCAGCATCATGGAAAACAGTGATACCCAAACTAAAAAAAAATAGACACATTTTTATCAACCAGACCAAAATTAAGTTGTCTCCAAGTATACTAACTTATTATACATACTTAGTTGCGTTCTGAACTTCCTGAATAAATGTCTCATTCCATACAGGGTCAAATGTTTTTGGTTTCGTGCTGGAGCGGTCTAAATGGTGTTCATCGGCGTCGATCAACACATACGGGTCTATTGGCTGATCGTCTGCAAAGATATCGCGTATTTACAAAACACCAACACCCATTATAGTAAACAGATTCTTTTGTGCGCAAACTTTAATACGTGATAACTTTTTGTGTAAAGGGTCGCAAAATATCGATGATGGTGACTGTAAGGAATGTTTACAGTGCACGGTGAACTCACCAGGCTTCCCGAAGGTCATATTGTGCCGTTTCTGAAAATCGGTCGGTCGAAGGCCCGTAGCCTCACACACCTTTACACGCACCGTTCCGCTGAACATGGTGGTGGTGACCAACGAGCCCTATCACCGAGACCGCACCGCCACACTTCACTTCCACATTAAAAACCCAATAAGAATCATTGAAGGTGCTTCATTATTTTAACAGAAATAGAGACTTGACAGCAATAAGATCGGCCATGGATGGATGGGTTTATTTTCTCTATGGTCGTAATGGTTCCCGATTTGATTCCAAATAAAAAATATACAAAATTGTTTCTGGATTTTCACCGCAGATATTATTATTACCCGATTATACATATTTAGATTAAATTAATTAGGTACCTATTAATTTGCGTTTTATAAAACGAAATGAGTGTTTTAATAAAAGCTATGATTAAGTTTTAGTGTAACGAATTTTTTGAAGTGAAACTTCTTTATCGGGGTTGGAAAAAAAATTAGTGTAACATTTTTCCGTTACGCGCCATCTTTTTCTTATCCCTACCACGCGTGATTCGACGTATTTCTGTAAAGTTGCATATAGTAAATTATTTTTTGAAAAATAAGGTCATAAAGAAGTTTCACTTCTTACGTGTGTACACTAGTACACGCACACATTTTTTATTTTTATCCTTTTAATAAATCGCAATTTAGTATCTTTATATTTTAAAATTGAATATTGTGTATAAAATTGTATTGATCACCAAAATCTATTAGCAACTGCATATTATTATTGAGTTTTATTTATTGAAAGATTTTACATTATGTAGTTACTCCTCACATTATAACTATTACGGAGTAAATAAACTTTAAAATAATAACAGAAATTAACTGTAATTCATCATTCATCAATAGATCTTATTGTATTATAATATTTAATACTAATTTACATTAGTTTAGGATTAGGGATAACAATACATACATGCTTGCATTTATGCTCTAAGCATACATGTTAAATTGATAGTTAATCAAAATTACTTTTTTACTTTTAATAGAGATTCGAATATTTTTATCTCTAAGATTTTTATACAGTACATACTAATCTTATTTGTGATTTTAATAAAACGAACGCAACAAGCGATGTGTCATCCTGTGATATCTTAATCAATGTCAAATTGTAGTTGACACTTGACACCAATGACCAACTTGAGTCTTGACGTTTTATGATGTGTAATTTATTGTTGTGAAAACTGAAAACAAACCGTGTTTGAAACACCCAATTAAAATTTATAGAAATAAGACTTTATTATTAGCCAAATAAAAAGGTGATACTTATTGTTTCTACAACAATCTAAAAAATGGGTTTTCTAACGATTTTGAAGAAACTCCGGCAAAAAGAAAAAGAAATGAGAATATTGATGCTGTATCCTTTTTTGTAAACAAATGTTTTATATTTAAAGGTTTTCTTATGTGATTATTTATAATAACCATTTTTTTTACGTCTATTAGCATTATATGTATAAAAACACGCTATTAAGTATATAATTTCTTTAACAAAGTAATTCAGGGGACTGGACAATGCCGGCAAAACTACAATATTGAAACGATTTAACGGCGAGCCAATCGACACAATATCTCCAACTCTAGGATTTAATATTAAGACGTTGGAACACAAGGGTTATAAATTGAATATTTGGGATGTTGGAGGACAAAAATCTCTCAGGTAAAAAGGTCATAGAAAGTGAAATGTTTACTAACTTAAGTAATTATGCTATTAATTTCATAGATAAATGCTGTATAGGTTTCTTTAAAATTGCATTGTGTTTTAAATAATTGGGTGATGAGTCAGACAGATTATTTATTTTGTGAAAATAAGTTTGTAATAGATAAACAATAACAAGCTTGCATTTCTAGGTCATATTGGAAGAACTACTTTGAAAGTACAGATGGTGTAGCCTGGGTAGTGGACAGTGCTGATGCTCGGCGGCTTGCAGACTGTGCCAAGGAGTTACACTCTCTACTGCGGGAGGAGAGGCTGGCTGGGGCCACTCTACTTGTGCTGGCCAATAAGTCTGACCTGCCTGGTGCACTATCTTTGCAAGAGATTAGGGAGGTTAGATGATTTTACATTGAATTTCAACTCCTGGCTGTGGTTTTAAGTTAAAATAATATTGCTAAGGATATTTCTGATATATGAGCAAGACAAGTAGATAAAATTATATCTTTAATTTTACAAATCTTCACAAATAGGCTCTCTAATAATTCAGAATTATTCTTGTTTTAAAATTCCAACAATCTGGCTTAAGCCTTGCTGCATAATTCAAACAGGTTGTTAAATCTATCATTACATAAAGAAAATCAATCAATGAAACAATATTTCTATGAAGATTTTTCAATCTACACCATCCTCAACTTCATTCTTCTCAACGAATAGCTAAACACACTAATTTGTATTTATTATAAGCCTATAACATGCATATATGTAAACACTTAAAATCAAATAGAAGAAATACAATTATTAATAATTCTCTTTACAAATGTTACAGGCGCTTGATCTGGACAGCATCAAGTCCCACCACTGGCGCATCGTGCGCTGCTCTGCGGTGACCGGTGAGAACCTGCTCGACGGCATGGACTGGATGCTCGACGATATTGCCTCCAGGATATTTACACTTGATTAATTGTAGTTGGTACTGTGTTTGTAGTGGGCTTGATATTATTTTCTGTTACATGTTGAACTAGTTTATAATGATGAATGTTGTCTTGTTACAATGGATAATATGTGCAGATAATACAGATGCATTTCTTTTTTTACCTCGATAACTGAATAATGAATGATTTTTTTATCTTGTAGTAGTAATGAATGCTTTTTTCACCAGATGTGCTGAATGCACCCAGATAATATGCCGAATGCTATTACTTCATTCCAATGTCCATCCAAGCAAAACAGACAAGACCAACGAGTCTTGCATTTATTATATTAGTACATATATGTAATGTATGTAGTATACATACATACAAATAAACATCAATTACAATTTCAGTTAGTAAAATTATTAAGTTCATAATATCAAGCCCAATATTTATATGAACCGATGATACCTATGTATATTATTATTAATTGTTCTCATTACATTTGTATATTTTTAATTAACTGCTGTATTTAATTATTTATTAATCGCTAAAATTGATGAAAATATAATCGTAATTTGCTAAAATTTCCACTGAGTTATTTTATATTTCCTTTACTTCTTGGCATCTTGCAATCAATCTGAAATCCTATAATAGCATTTTTTTAAATAATAACTTTGTCTAAATAAGCACTTGCACAAATTCTATGTTCTTGAAAGTATAACACATTATGTAAAAAATCTGTGATCGCTTTTTTAAATAAAACATTAAAACAATTTGACTGTATTGTTTTTTATTGATTCACTTAACACAATATCAAGTACCTTTTTTATATTACACTATGAAACACTCATACTGGCCAAATGATAAAATTTTTCAGTACTTGTAGCTTAAGTTTTTATTTAGTTTAGTTTTCCGTCACTTTTTTATAACTATAGTTTTAACTTATCACTTTGAGTTTGATTTTAATCAACATGCATCATGATAATACAAGTCATAGTAATTAAAAAAAAATCTTCTAAAGTAAACCTATATTTTCTGAATGTCGACTATATAAAATTAGACATCCGAACTTAAATCTGCACTTTCAATACAAA
The DNA here is from genome assembly GCA_907164665.1 of Colias nastes. Classification (NCBI taxonomy): domain Eukaryota; kingdom Metazoa; phylum Arthropoda; class Insecta; order Lepidoptera; family Pieridae; genus Colias; species Colias nastes. The sequence continues at coordinate 9,130 of CAJQZM010038693.1, forward strand.
CTTCCTTATAAATATAAAAAATACCTATTCCAGGCCTAATGAAATCACATATACCAAATTTTCGTAATCAAAAGCACACTCCAATTAGTTTATCATTTGGCCATTCAGATAAAGGTCCGTTTAGACAAGAGGAGTTTTATAAGCCAGTCTAATGCTATCTCTGTCTTTCATATGAAAAACGACAAGGACAGCATGAGACCAGCATATGCTATCCCCTTGTGTATATCAAGCATTAGGAATGTTCTGGATTATCGGAATCTGGTTTTTTCTCTTCTACGGTTTCAACTTTAGGCTCTGGTTGTGGTATTTCTTCAGCTTTCTCTGGTACAATGTCTTCTGGTACAGTCACATTTGGTACAATCTCATTTGGAACAATGTCGTTTTGCTCAGTGTGATCTGCGCTTGTGTCCATTTTGATTTCTTCCGGTTCTGGAGCTAAAAGAAGTTACTACGGTTATGTTAAGAAATGAGTTATTTGAATTTACTTGCTGTAACAGTTTAAAATGTGATATTGTGCAAAATTATTTCTGAAACATATCTATTTTTGAAGTGAAAACTTCTTTAGCGGCGTTGAGCACTTTTTCTGTAATGGGTATAAAATCTTAAACTCGCGTCAGGACACGTGACCTGATCGAAAAAGCGTAAGACGGATGGAGAGTAGACAGCTATCCCCTCTCTACTACGCGCGTTTTCACTTCTGCCGGCACTCCCGGAGTGCAACCCGTCTTTTTTTTACCACATATATATTTAGGATGTAGGCATATTTTCAATATGTTGTGGTTCCATGAAAAAAGATAATAAAATTACTCACTTACTGATCTGCAATCAAAAGCCTAGATTAAAAAAACTTTAAATAACTTTGAGCCTATTACTTTAGTTCAGAAAAATGTTTTATTATATAAACAACGCTCCCTAAATCTTACCAGCAGTAGGTTCCTGTTCCTGCTCCATGTTCTTATCATCATGTTGGTCGTCTGCATCACTGTCTTCCTTATCATCAGCGTCCATTGCGAATTTGTCTCGCTTCTTATTGCCGTTTTCTTCCAATTCCTGCAAATTTAACAAGTTTTATATAAAATATTAAACTTTTATCTCATAAATAAATTGAATAGAATCCAGGTAAGTAGATTCAAATTGTTGTTGTGTAGTTCATAGCATAAGTGCTGTTTTCAGTTTATTGAGAAATGATAAACACATTTCTGTTACAATAATAAAAAGATTGAATGAAGTAGCTACTAGCTAGCTGCAGGTAGCATTTCGTTATATGTATGAATAACTTCTAGAAGCAGAAAATTCTTCTTACTTAAGCCTTCATTGATGTCGTTGTTAATTAAATGTATGTATCCTTCTTTTTCATTGGAAAAACAAATATTTTTTTTTAAACAATATAACTTACATGAACATGCTGGTCATGTGGCACATCGTCATGCGGATCATTCTCCTTAGCACCCGGTTTCTGCCGCAGACAGCGCTGCTCTATTCGCTGCAACTCCTCTTGAAGCTCTTGACGTTTCTTCGCCATGCACTCTGTTAAAAGTATTATAGTTAGAATTTAGATGCCCGTCTATCAAGTACCACATAATACTGTAAATGGTTATAATAATTATTTCGGTTTGAATAACTTTAAAGATATTTGAAAAATCAAAAAGAAATGACAACTATGAGGTAGGATTCGAACCTGCGTCTTCATCACCCAGTAATTAACTGACAGGAACAAGACATCTAATTACTAGCCTTTTCCTAAGTTTTTTAAACAAAAAACAATTTAATGGATGGAAAATGCAAATTGCTTAAAGTCGTTTAATTTAACCTACTGCTAGTTGCTACAAGCAATATACTCGGTAAGCATGGGTATGGCGCAATACCTAATGTATTTACGTCTTTAATTTGAAAGTGGAGAGTTCATTTGCACATTGACTAGCAACTAATGATTAGAACTCCTTTCCTACATTATTATTTTTTATATTATTCATAGTTAAGGGGAAAATCTGAAGTCATACTTGAATTTTAATAAATATTATTGGTTAGATGCTTAGATTAGATGATGCAAAAATCAATGTGGAACTGGCTGACATTACTTACTGCGATATAATGGACCATATTTAGCTGGAAACAGTAATTATTTGATAATTGCTTTTAATTAACTGTGTGTTATTAAGAAATACTTGTGTCAAACATTTTAGACCTATTTCGCTTACCACTTCTCTATATTTGTGGAAATAATGTCTTTACAATGTATTTAAAAGTCATTTTACTCAATAATGCTTTTTAATTAACATTAACTTCAGGATCTTTTAAAAGTAATCAATAAATTTTATTATCATCAATGAAAAGAAACAATAAAGACCATGCAGCAGTGCAGTTTTTAAACCTAATATTCTGCGAAAACCACAAGCACTTACTTTCATGATACTTTCTACTAGACATCAACTTTTCCGTCGCCTTCTCAGACATCCTCTTAGGCAGCCAGTATATGTGGGGCTTTGCCTTGGTGAGGATGAAGTTCCCGAGGCTGCGCTGTGACTCCTCCCACTTCTCAAACTCTTGCACCCTCATCATCTTGGCTTCTAGTGCTTTGATTGTCGCTTTCTTGTGTTCACGCTCCGCAAATAATACTCGCCTCTCTTTTAATTCCCTTTCCTTCTCTTGCCGAGCTTGCTCTTCTATTTTTCTTTCTACTTGGGCTTTTTTATCTTCCTGTAATTTGTGAAATTTAAATTAGATTTGGCTTTACAAAAACTACTTTGATCTATTAAAAACAATTGTCAATTACTATTATAATATATGAGTCAGTTTAAAGCTATACTAAATATAATTAAAGCAAATGCATACATTTCACGATAAAAGATTAAAATTTAACTGTAGTTTTATCATTTGTAACCATACAGCTAGGGCATACTAGGGCAAACAACCTCATAAAATAATTATGTATTAAGTAATTACTTTAGTCTGTAACACAATCTCTTCCTGTTTGAACTTTTGGAGAGTCCCCAGAAGTGAACCGAATATTCTTCTATTTCTAGTCCTTGCTTGCTCATCATCCCCCTGGGCTCGCAGGACAGCTGCTCTAGTGGGGAGCTCCCTGCATACTGCTGATGATACCCGAGTTCTTTTGGGACCCGGTGCATCTTCCTCTCCATCACTATCATTAGTTTTTGCTGATAATCTGGAAGCAGTTAGCATTATTAACAACTATGTGGGTGGAATAAAATTAAGCCATACCTTACAAATGCATGTTAATTATGCTGAACAGCGATAAAAATTCTACATTTACCTGCTAAAAACAGTTTTAGTTTCATGTTTACGTTTGAAGAATTGGTCGTCGTTCTTATTTGCTTCTGTATACGAATTTCTGCCGCCTAGCCTAGGTCCTCCTCTAGAGTGATCACCGAAAGGATTGTATCTACTAAAAAGTAACAATAAAACGTAATTATTTTCTCAAAAAACTATCAAAATTAGCGAAGAAGCGATTTAACTAACCTTTCATTATTGTATCGTCCTGATGTTTGTACTATTTTCTTTATGTTTTCGTCTAATTTGAATAAACTATTTCGCTCATTTTCTAATTGTGTACGTAAAGTACTAAATGATAACGCCACTTCTGTCCCCATAATAGTAAAAATCGATATATTTCTGAAGAAAAATTACAATTTATTGCTAAAATCACAGGTTTTATGCTTAGGTTTTGACTTTTGACAGTTGACTTAATAAACAGATAAAAAATATACGTGTCAACATTTAATTTACAAAATAATTTAAAGTGATTAATGTTAATAATAGATAAATTTTATTAATTTTGTGAGAATTAATTCTAACGATTTGAACTAATATGGGATAACTTACAATTTTCTTTAATTATCGATAAAATATACAAGAAAATAAATTACAATGTTACCTACTAATAGAGGGCGCTAGAAGATAATTAATTCTAATCAAGCTTGAATCAAGTATATTTTCGAAAGCCTCACCTCAACCGTTGGCCTCAACCAAGAAGCTTATATCATATACACTATATAGATATAAGCTTCTTGGCCTCAACCAAGGCCTCAACATAGTCAATAATTGTCAAATAGCATCTCATTTCATACTCTCATATTTCATGTTGAGATAAAAATGTATATTGTTGTCAATGCTTTTATTAGAGTTGCGATTTGTTAACATTTTGTTAACATACCTACTTACTTACATAAATGCAAACTCGATACAAGGTATTCGATTAACTTGAGGCTGAAAATTTAAATGAAAACGATATTAAAAATAATCTAAATACAGAAATGGTTAGCTAATTTTCGATTGAATATTTCACCGAAAAAAACGAAATATTGTAATAGATATTATCAATTATGTTTCGTAACCAAAGCCCATAAATGCTGACAATATTTGTGGTGTTGCAGGTGCTACATAGGTTACAGCCTGTAACCTACCTCAGGGACCTACCTCTCGCCTCACTGTAACTTACAGGCAAGAGGTAGGTCCCTGACATGTAAGTAGGCAGTATTTTTGTACGCGGAAAGTAAGGTAGGTACAAGATGATATGGTTAAATTGGAAGTGACTTGATCTTCCATCTTCGTAGAAACACAACATTTATACACAAACCTAAAATGTCATTACGAACCTAGACAGTGATGAATGGTCTCCAAGAGTAATGTTGTGATGAAAACCTCAATTCGTTGTCAGTTAGTGACAATGGAATAGCTTATAAATCAGTCCATCATTGGTTGCCGACATGTCTGCGGTGTGTGGGCGCCTGGCCACGGACGAGAAATTAAATACCTACTGTTTTATATAACCATTCGTCTATTTGAATATTAATTGCGCGTGGTAATTACATTCTGATTATAAATTGAGTAAGTTCATAGTGGCATGATGTAGATTTTAATAACTACAGTTGTATCTTCATGTTTCGAACTTTTGCTAGAAAGCTTACATTGCATTATAGTTCTTAGGTATATTTTTTTTAAAGATTAAGAAGATTACTATAAGTTTGTTTGAGTTTGAGTTCGACTTTGACAACATCTATATTTTTTTTAAATATAGACGTATCTTAATTTCACATTAGACAAACAGCTACACGACATTATTTGTACCAACATTGAGCGGTATCTAATATCTATTAAACGATGTTCCCGGCCAATCAAGCGCACATCCTTATTTCCCGAGAGTGAGTAAAAAAGCAATTAGCTGAAATGTCCCGCGGCTAAATCCGTTCGGCGGGCAAGCGTTCAGCCGTGCTATGAAAAATGGCTGACACTGCGCGCCGCTTTGTGCGGAATGGCGAGGAGAAAAGTGCTTTGAGCGTGTCATCAAATTTTAATGAAAGCATTCTATCTTAAATTCAATACCCTATGTAATAAGGCACTAATTAAATAATTTTTATATACCTACCTACCTACGAATACTGCGCCCTCCTGCTTTTTTATGTACCTAATTTGATTTTGTGTCGTTTCTAATTTTCGTCTGTAGGGTGGAAACTAACATACGGAATAAGCTACTTTATTAATTAAAGTTAAGTAAATTGAAATGGGAAAATATATGAACTTGATGTATAGATGTAGACAATAAATAGAAAAACATTTATATAAATTAACATTCTTAATCCTTATTACCTACAAAAAGTTACAAGGTACCAATTACCAAATAATTACGTATCTATTATAATTTAAATAAGTATTAAAAATATTGCTTAATCACTTCTGTGCGCAAGTGTACAATAAGATAGTAGGTAGGTAGTGTTTGTATTAATTCCTGAGTACATTTTTGTCGTGCCTCCTCTCGCGTCCCTCCGTCACGCTGTTCCCGTTATTGATGTGCCGCCGGATGGACCGCTACTGATGCGGTTGCACAATACTGATATTTTTAGATTATAATTGTGTATGACTTTGTTTATGGTCGATGATTATTATGTCAGATAATAAATTAAAAATATCGCTGTTTTAAAGACTGGTACCTAACTATTTATATGTGAGTGTATTTAAAATTAAAAATACCTTCCTCATTTTCTAAACATGTGTGAGATAGTGATTTTTTTTCAATGCACCACAGACGTTAAAAATTGTCTGCGATGTTTGAATTTGTTCTTCATTTATAATAAATTGAATTATGTCCATCGAACAAAAAATAAACGAACACATAAATACATTAGATTTATAGTTATCTCTCAATCTGTAACCGTTGGTAGCAGCAGTAAATACTCCCGCGTATTTAGAGCTGGCAACACAGGCCGCTCGACTATTTACACTTCAATTAATCTCGGCGGACCAAGCACCCTCACGAGTTATGACAACAATAAACTTAATTCGTCCCATCTCCCATTAAAATGCGGCGACAATTTATCAAGTTGTCGTGTTACGATCAAAGTGCTGCCACGCCGTCGCCATTTCAAATCGTTTGCCGCCAAAAACGACCTCCATCTTGTTTGTTTGTTTGCCGCTGTCAGATGGCGATGAACGTGGCGGAACAACGCGCGATTCTCAAATAAAACGCTGAATAATCGAGTGCCTAATTAATTATAGCTCTGCCGTGGATTGTTTGTTCATTTGACATTTCTGTATGGATATCGACTTGTGAAAGGTATCAGGAACCAATTTGAATGTATTAGGTAATACTTCCTTGTTAAAAAATATTCTTTAGTTTATAAAACAGTTCTCTGTTCTAGATACATATTTGTTTTGTTATCAAACTAAATCCCAGTAAGGTACCTAACGTTGCGGATAGGTGTCATCATTGAAAAGCCTTTATAAATCTCTAAATTAGGCACTTCTCTGGTAGGTAAGTGGTAACCCCAAAGCACTCTTTTATTATTTACAGCTCACAAAGCAGTTCAAATAAAGTTTAAAAAATAAATTGCTTTAAAATGCCTGCAAATGATTACCTATAGTTATCTACTTAAACTGTAAGTTTAAAATAACAGCCGGAAATTATCAAAAAGTTACCCTTTCAAATAATATCCTAGTCCGTATTTTTTGCACCATTTACAAACCGTAATTAGGTATTATGTGATACAGTACCAAATAAAGTACCTACCTAAAACCTATGTACTGTCATTCAGTCTAAATAAAATGAGATATGTACGTAGTTGCGCCTAAAATACTTACAAAATATGCATGAACTCATAGGTACTCATAATAATATATAGGTATCTGTATCTGCTTCATAATCAGTAATTATCCGGAACAAAATAATGTTATACAATGTTTTTTAAATATTATTTTCAATGTTCCGTCTCTCTCTACTTAATTAAGCCCATCGCACACAGCACAACGCTACAGGCTACAGAGCACGTTCATTTCGCGTAGCGTAGCGTTAGCGTGCAGGTACGCAACATATAGCAGCAACAAGGTGTATCGCGCCGCGCAACATCGCACCTCGTTGCCAAGCAATTGCCGTTATAATTGATATCACTTGAGTGTAATTGGTGTTGAATACGTCGTTATATGGATAAGTGATTTGTAATTAAAATATATTTGCATGTTTACATAATAAGTTGTGGCTTGAATTTTTAGGCGAAATACTTGACAATAATGAGTGTGAAGAATAACACCAAGGCCGCGAGGTTAATGCTCTATTATTTAAGCCACTAGTTTTCACTTAACTTTGTTAATATTTGAAGAACGAAATACCTACATATTTATAATTTTTTATTCACCATTGGCTGACGTAACTACGACATAGATAGAAAGATATCTAAATGTTATTATCAATGACCGTATCATCGAACCAGTTGAAAAACATAATATGTAACAACATTTAAACTATTCCACACACTAGACACGAGCACAATAAATTTGGAAGAGCATAGTTAATTAGATAATGGACAGCTGAAAGGCTATTTCTGTGCGAGTGGCAGTTGGAGCGAGATGAAAGCGCGGTTCCGCGAAGCGTCGCGCGAGCGGCGGCGGTCGCGCGTCGTCGCGCGTCACTGGCGCGCGGTGGGACGCCGGCTTTATATTTAACATCAATAATAATTCTCAAATTGAATAATTATAAATAAGATTTGTTGGTTAGATTGTATAGTAATTTATTGGGATGGTTGTGATTGCGCGTTTCTGAATTGTTTATGTGTTTGATCCAGGGCCGGATTTAGAGGTCCAGAGGCCTCGGGGCAACAAAGGAGTGGAGGCCCCCTCGCCCCAAATTATTTTCCAAATAAAATGAACAATTTTTCTCAGTCGAGTTTTTCAATAAATAATTTATTGTGAAACCAAGTAGATTCTCTTAGTATTTAACAAACGCATATAAATATAATCGGAAACCAGAATTATCTGAACTAAATTTTAGTGATAACGAACGGACCCTTTCGAGCTTTTTTTGCCGAAAAATCGTTGATGATTTCGCTGAAATCCAGTTCTCGGAGTAAATCGCTTTCAATGCTTAGGAGAGAAAGCTTTGATAGACGGTTTTGTCCCATCGTGGTTCGAAGCCTATTTTTTATAATTTTCATTTTTGAAAATGAGCGCTCTCCAGTGCAATTTGATACCATCAAGACCAAATACATTCTCAATGCAATTTCGAGGTTTGGGAATGTAGCTCTGAAATTTCGATCTTCGATCCTTCTAAAGATATCTTAGAATAAAAGTTTTTTTGAAATTTAGACAAGATTAGTTTAGTGGTTTAGTTGGTAGAGTTCGGAACTCAATTTCTAAAAATAATAGGTCGGTAGGTACTAGACTTAAAGGCCCTTATAAATATATTGTTGAAGGTGGTTTCTTGATAACTTAAGCAGTAAGCTCTGATATCTTTTATGAAAACTAAGTATACTATCCTTAAATATGATCTAATTATCTTTAACAATATGAATACCGACTAATATAAATGTATCTAGTACCGCAAATAACACGAGATTTAGCAGTTCCGTTGCCAAACTACTCCGCGTCGCTTGCGCACTGATACCTAGATCGGCTGTCACATGATGTAGGTATCAGGAATTGTTGCAGTTTGCCAATAGATCATATTGTTATGAATGACTTGTAGATTTGAGGAGAAATCTAAAAAGTTAAGTACATAGGTAGGTAGATAATAACTATTGATTCTGTAAGGTAGGTAGTTATGGAAATTGAAGGACTGTTTTAAAATTGAAGGACTTGTAAATGATAATGATAAGGTAATAAAATTTTAAGGATGGGTATTTTAGAGAGGAAAACGAATGAATAAAAGAAGTGAGTGGCAAAGGAATGCAGTTTTATATTCGTGATAAGTAGTTGATATGAAAAAATCAACACAATTCTCTAAATCAAAGTTTCAAATCGTGTGTCTCGTACTTAGAGTATATATACTATCTATAGAGTGCGAACAACCAAGTGGGAACAGTAGGCACAGGTGGGAACAACACGACGTTTCCGCCGCGAGCGCTCGTAGTCGTGGTTGAGTGCTGTCGAAGTGCGTTGCTCTGGAATTTTTTTCATATTTACGAATAAACATGGTGAAATGTGCAGTTCTATCTTGCAAAAACGATACTAGAAAATACACAAAATTGAAATCCAGTATCACATTTCATCAGTAAATCGATTGTTATTTGTTATACTTATTTTTATGAAAATAAATCTAGCATCGCGGGGGTGAAGGGGAGGTGGGAGGCGGACACGCGCAGGCTCGCTCGCGCGCCTCACTGTCGCCACGTGATCGTAGTGATGTGACCTGACCAACGCTGTACTCGATATAAAGTTTACTAGAAGAACTATATTTTAACAAATTATTTATTTAACTTTAAAATTAAAACTCTTTTAAAAATGTATTATAAATAAATTTGTGGTGTGTTTTGTATGATACACTTTCTAATATTATGAATGCGAATGTATTATAGTGTAAATGTAAAGTATGTAATGTTACGATATATTTTTTGAACCGCTAAATTGATTTTGAAGATTTTGATAGTAGAATGGATAAAATTAAATAAAAAAAATATTAATATTATTTATTATATTATCATTTTAAATTATAAATTATTTCTTATTTTTATTTAACATTTTTAAAACATTATTATTATTGTTTGATTTATTATTCAAGAAATTGCACTAAACCCGATCTTTTATTTTATTAACTTTATTATTTAAAAAGTACTCACGTTTTTCTGATATTCCAATTAAACATAATATTTTTTTAAAGCACTTATAATTAATACAAGAAAATTTCTTATATATTTAATATTCAAATGGAATAAACAAACTTTATTCAGTTGGTAAACAAATTTAAAATTACATATTTATACTTTATTCATATATTTTTCCTTTAATAACTTATTGAACATAAAATTTACTTATGATACATATTTATTTACATAACTTATCGATAGCTCAACACGCAATTGATACCTACCCATCCCTATTTGTCACACACACATCTATATAGTATCTATAGCTCATCTGCCTACGATGCGCACTAAGCAATCTGTGCAATACACTCGCTCTATACTACTGTAATATATACTCTAAGGTCTCGTAGGTAGGTACTTAGTAGGATACTGATGGTAGATCTATCCTTAATCCTATCCTGCCTTTAGGCCCTAGTTTTGTACCTAAATGTTCTTGGATGATACTTACCACCAAGGATTAAGAAAATTAACACAGAAAGTAGAAAGATAAATTTTAAATCTTAAAAATAAATCTAACTATTATATTCTCATAGGTATCTCAAACATAAACGTTATAGCGATATCATATGAAAAGTATTTTAATAAGTCACATAGCGATCGTGTTTCGTGACAGACAAACAGACAAAGAGACGGCGCCGGCTAATCAGGAGCATGTGTGACAAACAAGCCGACACGACATGTGACACTGATAGGGAGGGGCTGCTCGATATCGATAGTTTAAAAATCGATAATTTTATAGAATTGGCTTGTAAAATTGGTGAATGAACGTTTATCGGCTTACTAGTTAGAGGGAGGTAGGTACCTACACCGAACCTTAGACAAATAAACCAAATTAAATAAGTAGGAAGGTACCTAAGTAATTTGAATTAGTAAGTGACTTACTTAAAATCATAATCAGTTTGAATTATTCGAGGTGGTATAATCTTACATATTTTTTTTATTTTAAATTGGGAAAAAATAATTAAGATTCTACGCCACATTAGGTATATACCTACTTAGGTAGAAATAATATTTCTAATAAGTTCATAAAAATATAAATAATAAACCTTTTTAAAAGAAGGTGCATACCTATCCTTTCTGCAAATACAACGAGACTACAAAACAGAAAAAAAAAGCTTATTTAGATATTAATATCAAAACAATATCGATATCACACATCACTAGCGACAGTATGGCGGCGCTTTGATATCGACACCGGCGCGCTGTCATCTCCACGGCGATGAGTTTCTGACTGATGCCTGAAGTATGAACAGTAGCTGAATGTCGCAATTTCATGTTAGATACGTGGAAATTTGTTTTATTAATTTTATTGCAGACGTAGAATTTTTTCATTCAGAAATAGGTTCTTGTAATCAGATAAATTGAAGTTAAATGTTTCAAATTAGTGTAGGTAGTTAACCTACTATAGGTATTTTAAAGGAAAATGTGTACCTACCTAACTAGGAACAGCTTACCATCGTAAGTAGGTACTAAGTATTATAAAATTTTCAACGAGAGTAGGTAGGTAGTTGCTCTTGAGGCTTGACTACTCTCTATTCAAATGGACATTATCAGGTACCTAAAGTACCAATGACTAGATATCTGTACAATGTAACCATTAACCATAGCCTAAAGAGAACCTTTAACTTATTTACCTACTTACCTACTCCTGAATTTACTGTATAAATCAATTTCAAAAAAATATACATAAATACCATGTAGGTATACTTACTTATACTTCTAAGCGCATGTAAGTTCCAATTATCGCAAAAATTTAACTTAATTACAGAAGCTAATTAAAACTACGAGATACCATCAACTTCCGTTGTCTTCACCCTTTATTCAACCATCAAGCTAAAATCAACTATAACCCAACAGCAAAAGATTTAAAATATTAAATACTACATCAGTTTTGATTCACCAACGATTTCTGACAATCAAAATAAGAATTCCATTCGAAACGGCAACAGCGCTCTTATTCATTCGGAATTTGAAGTTCAAAATTCTGTGACGCGAAAGACAACGGATAAATCTGGATGATCGAAATTGAACTTAGTTTACTACAGAATAAGGTGTATTTTGGGTTGTGTGATGAAGAGGGGCGGGAGGGGTATTAGGGCTGGCGGTGAAGCGAGACGCCCGCCGCAGAGATCACAGGAGGCTGCGGCATTTATTGAACTATTTATAGGGCGGACATACAAATGGGTACTTTGAGTAGGTACACGACGGGCGCTTAGTCGCTCACGGTTTGCGAGGGAACCACATAAACATTAAAGATTGGAGACATGGGAAAAAAGATTCTTTTGTCTCTACTCTCTATAGTGTGGAATTGGGGAGGAATGTTTTTCAGAATGAATGTCAAAGACTCAAACTTATTTATTTACGTTCTGGTTGGTCTATAGTAATAAGAACGAGGCTTATTTAAGTTCCTTAACCTGATCTCTGGCATACCTAATTATTATTTAAAAATATTAGGTACCTACCTATGTAAAATGTTATATTGCAATTATTGTTATGAAGAGCAAGGATATGAAGTTCAAACTGATGGTAAATTACAATTTTTCTGTATTTTGACGATTCAAAAGCTCTTCTAAAACGAAGTCTAGTTGAAAAAATAAATGTTTGAGTTTGAGTATTTTAAACATTATTCTAAACATAAGCCTAATTAGGATAAAATGGCGAAGGAAGAAAGTGGAAACATAAAATTTTTGCTTGAATGTAATGTAACCGAAATAAAATATCAATAAAGAGCTTGTTTGTAAGGAATGAAATGCAAATATCGATACGCTGGTAGGGCTGCCAATCAAATTATTTATTCGTACCTAAGTATTTATTTAAAGTATCCTAATTCTAAATATAGGTAAGATACTTATATACCTATTTAAAAGATTGTTCTTCCTATTTCAATGATTCATTTTATTTGCAGGTAAAATCTTGCTTTAGGTGATCAGACCTATCTGTTTGACTGATACTTTAGAAGGAACCTACAGATCTTAGCTTCCTACAGGAAGAGTTAGTTTTCTCCCTAAAAATATTTCGTTTCGAGCAAACCCTACATCTACTTTATATCTCATAGGTGTTAACGTATATCTATAGGTACTATATCACTTATATTTAAATCCTTACAGGCTTACATGTAAGAAACTTCCCTTGCACAGCCCTGTCTCGCACGCAATAAAGCTGCGCGCATTGTATTTTCCCGCGCTGCGTGGTTAACGTCGCTTTGTGCCGCCATTGCTCCATTGTGACGTTATCTTAGCGGTTTTATTGTTACCGATAATTCTTATTTGAATATTCGTATGCCAGTGATGCGATTTTTCAAGATTTATTAGGTAACTACTACTAGTTACCTACCTACTACCTAACCTACTAATCGTTTTGGTATAGGTACCTACTAAGGTAGGTACATGATGTTTCATGTTACATGTTAGAAATACCTGGTTAAATTGGTATTCACATGTATTCTTTCAAGTCTGAGGTAGGTAGGTACCTACCTGCTTACCTACTTATTAAAATTACAATCCTCTCATTTGTAAATTGTAGGTAGGTAGGTACCTTACCTACATCCTGTGCACGAATTCAGGCGTGATAACACTCGCATTATTATTTTTTTATTTTATACCTACTACCTATGAGAGGTAAAGCCATTATTTGAGGCACCTAGAGGTTAACTAATATAGAATTAGGTAAGTAGATAGGTAGAGATAGAGAAGGCATATGCACCTACGCATTTACCTAGGTCCTATAGGTACCTACCTAGATATACTTAGGTAATTTTTATACTTAGTTTGTTACAATTTTAATTTTAGACCTATTACCTATCTACTTAAATCTGTCTACTGAATCGAGTTTGATGAAACTGTAGGCAAATTGCTTTCTTTTTTAGCTCCTTTCCCGTTCCTACAGGCTACAGCCAGGCAATTTCCTGAACGTCGTCACATCACGTCGCGACACTAAAACAGTAGCAAAAACGTCTTAATTACGACAAATACCTACTTGCGATACGCGTAAACTTGTAAAAAATACTGTTAATTACCGCGCAAACAACAAAAACTTATGTTTGAACCCGCCGCGGGCGCACCGTACAAATTGCTGAGCCGCAAATGATGCGCATCGCGGTTGAGCTCAAAGCGCCGCTAAATATTGTACCTAAGTATCTACGATTGAGGAATTTCAGTTGAATATGATTTTTATTTGTTTTTGTGTGTGGGTTTGGTGCGAGTGGATATTTTCATATCCTAGATTTAAATTCTACCTAATGTGTTACCTACCTATACTTACAGTGTAAGAAGGTAGATACAGCCAATATATTGCGTATGCGTATGCGTATGTCTTTCATACTGGCACCTATTAAAGAAAATACCTACTATTTTTCATGAATAAAATTTTACTTAACTTACTAGGTAGTGACCTATCCCTGCTGATGGGGTCACGGACGAATTCTACCTAGTTATACCTACCCGTGGCCCTGTCGTTGATGCGGCTTGACGGAACATAGTGGGGTTTTGGTCGGTAGAAATCCGACATAACCCACGGCCTCTTCCCCGAAGGCCGTGGGTATCTATGCAAGATTTCCCCACTTACAAAAAAAAAAAGGTACCTATCCCTGCATATTGTACCTAAGTCTGGAGACTCTGGACCATGTTTATTATGAGTTGATTATCAACACAAATTATACCTAAGTACAATAGATAGTTAAACTTTGCGGGAGCGATTTGACTTTTTTAAAAGGAAATAAAAATAAAATTAAAATTAAACTTATTTAATTACTTAACTATAACAAGTGGACGATTTGGAGTCACAAATGTTAATGATCAGAATTACATACATGGTACCATCGATACAATATTGCGAAACAAATGTTTTCCAATAAGTGGAATGCTTATGTTAAATTGCAAGAACTCTCCGGTGGTCTTGCTGAGGCCAGCGGAAGGCTATTGCTCAACCTAATATAGAGGGTTGGGGTGGATGCGTAACTCCTCCCTCCTTAAGTGCGAAATTATCGGTTTGTTCATTTTTAATAACTATCCGATGATTTCGCAGACACATTACATTTAATATCTTATAACGAAGTAAGTAAAGTAAAAATAGAATTACAAGTACAAAGATTAAAAATAGAGACGTATAGCCTAAAGTAGCACTGAATCTAAAATTTCTTTCACTGTTAACCATTTCACTATCACTGAACACTGTTTGCTTTAATATCGTTGACATATATTTAACTTCGTCCAAGTTAATTCCTCGCATATTGAGTACACGTGTACTGGATAATATTGGAGTTCTATTCGCAGGTAATTGCGGCAAAACTATAACTTTTGTTGGTTCTACAGGATCATTCTCAGTGAAATACTTGGTGAGGGCGAATCGTTATATTCTGGATCTCGATGCTACATGGTTCGTCGATGGTCATTATGTATGTGCCCACGACAGGATATTTGCTGACATCACCATTGCAAATTTGAGTCAGAGTATTTCTGTATTTTGAGAAAAGTATCCAACTTATAGATGTGATTCTTTGAATTCTCACATTCTCTATATTGATTAGCTGTTGTTCGCAGTGCATTGGGTTTCCTTCAAATTTAAGCAGTTGTTCTATGCAAGTAGTTTCAGGATAAGGCGTTTGATTTCGTTCATCGCATAGAAATTGTTCTCCAGCAGCGAGCGATCGGCACGGTTTTACGATCGGTAAGTATTTCATCCCCTTTGCCAACAGGTAAGGATATTTAGGAAAAATGGAAAGGGTTTTACTATCGGATGCACGGTACATAGGTATAGAGTATAATTTGTAATAGTTATAAGTATAATTATCTGTAATTGGAACCTCCATTATGAACGTAATCTGGTTTTGTTTAATATATGATTTAACATTAATGGTTTCTTCTAGTTTTACTAAATTTGCCTCACTCGCTTTAAACACTAAATTTTCAGTTTGAGATATAAGAATTAAATGTTGTAACAACTCAGTAGAATTAATAATACTTTGATGTAGTATGGATACTTTACTAAATGCTAGAGCAGTCTCTATTTCTCCTAATTTTATAAAAATAGTACGAAAGTTACTTACAAATAAATTTAAAAGGCTTACAACATAAGTAGTATAAACCCAATGATTATCCTTAGATGCTAATTCCTTAATCATAGATTCTACAATTTTTAAACGCTTATCTAATATATTAGAATTTTGATTTAAGACTTCAGTAGAATTGATAAAACTATCGAGCATTTTAGATATTAAAGTAATTTTATTTCTAATGATAGTTTGATCGTTTTCAAGTTTAGCTGTAAGTTTATCGTATCTCATTGCGTCACTATAGTCTAAATTTCCGGTTATAATTTTAATTAAGGAACCTAGAGGATTGAGGATACCTCTCTTGACACGTCTATGTGGGACTAACTGCTCGTATTTCTGAATCGTTATGTCACGAATATATTCAGCATGATATTTTGCCACTTGAAAATCTTGTAAGTATGAAATATTTTTATTAATTAAACTATCGAATTCGCTGTATTTACTTATAATAAAATTTAAGTCATCATTAATTTTATCTAAATTTAAAACCTTAATTATAGTCCAATAGTCTGTTTGGAGATATGCTTGCCCTTCTTTCACAGGATAAATTCCCGGGTTATGTTGAAGAGGTTGTAGTTGAAGGGCCAGCGCGGACCTCATCACTATCAGCCAACACCACCTGCGGAGGGCGTTTTACATTTATAATAGGGACCTTAGTCTTCCTTTTACCAATCTCTATCGGTATAACGTTCCTTGAACTTTGTCCTATAACCTTAGCTTTATGGAATCGCGGCTTATCCTTGCTTTTTCGCTTATTAACGTCTTTTGCAAATATAATTTTTCCTGATGGGAGACTGATTTGATCTTCACCACCTCTCCTATCCTTTACCTTTTGCTTAGTTTTAATCATTTTCTCTGCTAAATGTTTGTATAGAATCTTTAAACGTTTTGCATGGTCCTTAACCAATTGCTGTATATAATGCTTCTCGAAATCTGCGTTAAATAAGCTACCTGAATCCGTGTGACCAAATACTACTTCAAAAGGGGTTAAGCCCGTAACTGAATGAATTGAACTATTATAGGCAATAATTGAATACATCATTACTGATGCTGCATCCGTGCATTTCTCTTCATATTTCGCACATCTATAAATTTCACTAATGGTCGAATGTAAACGCTCAATTAATCCCATTGAATTAGGATTATTAGGTGAGCCGATATGAAGCTCAATTTTATGTAAACTCAAAAATTCTTTCATTAGCTCGTTGTTAAATTCACTACCGGGATCTGAACTAATCTTTCTAGGGGTGCCATAAAACGAAAAATACTTCATGAGTGCACGCACTACTTCTGCCGTTGATCTATTGTCTATTGGAATGGCTTGACCTAACTTACTAAATGCGTCAATAATAGTTAAGTAATAATTTCCTTCTATCTGAAAAATATCAATAAATATTTCTTGGAACGGCGCGTCTTGTGTTTGAGTTAACTGTAAAATGGGTTTAAAGGGATTACGATCATACTTCATTTTAGAACACGTTTCACAAGCGTTAATAAGGGCTGAAATAGTTTCCTGCATATTGTGCCAAAAATAATTTCTACGTATACTTGCTAGAGTCTCTTTAATACCGCGGTGACACGTTTTGCCTTGATGGTGTTTTATTATAATAGCCTTTTGTTCCTTCTCGTCTTCTATAAAAACTACACGCTCCGTACATTCAAATAACAATACTGTATCCTTTCTAAATAATTCTATGACAATGCTAGTGAACTGTTTGCGATGTTCCTCATCTTCGAAATAAATGAAATACTTAACTTTCGGTTTAATATACTCCTTTAAAAATTGTTTTACTAGATCCGGGTTAATAGTAGGCAAGAAAACTTCTAAAACCTTTTGCTTTTCACGTGAAAGGTCGTGAACTTGCATTTCGTTCTTAAACCACGTATATACTAAAATTTGATTTGGTTTTGTGTCTATTGCTTCATGTAATATAGGTATACCGGACGATTCTACTATATTAGCTGAATGAACTGTATCCGATTTTGACGTTACAGATGGTGACCTGACTGGGTAGTCACATGTTCTAGGAGAACTTAGCGCCGATAGAGTTTCAGAGTCGGGAATAGATATCGTTTCACTAGAATCGCATTCTGATATAGTAATTGTACTAGAGTCGTTACGCGCTCTTGGCCTATTGTCTCTATCGCCTATATTAACAACCATAGATTCGTTTTCATTATCGGAATGCGTAGCGTTAACTCTAATTCTAGATAAAGCGTCCGCGTTAAAATTTTGCTTCCCAGTATCAATCATAAATTTGGAATTAGTTTCAGGAATATAAATATGTGGAAATTTCAGATTTGGATCGCAATTTAATTCTATGATTTTTTCTTTGTAGAGGCTTTCGTTTGAAAATTTTCTTCATCAGACGGAAGCACATTAACGTCTTGAGTATCGTCAGTGGGTGTATAAATCTCATTCTCATCGTATTCGTAATTCGTATCGTAAGGATTACAGCCATAGTAATTCGTATAGTCGTAAGGATTATAGCCATAGTAATAATTGTCATTATGCAAGTCGGTTTCATTCACTCTAAAACCTGGCTGAGTTATATTTTGTGGTCGAGGGGGTGCCGTCCTCATGGGAACGTCAG
Organism: Colias nastes; assembly: GCA_907164665.1. NCBI lineage: Eukaryota > Metazoa > Arthropoda > Insecta > Lepidoptera > Pieridae > Colias > Colias nastes. Next base: position 27,861 of record CAJQZM010038693.1, read on the forward strand.
TAGACTCAAAGCGGTTATTTTGAGGAGGTCTTTGACCGAAATTCTGTGGCGTCATACCAAAAGTTTCAGGAGGCCTATAACCAAATTGTGGGTTTTGATTAAATGTTGGCCTATAACCAAATTGTGGATTTTGATTTAATGTTGGTCTATAACCAAATTGTGGATTTTGATTGAATGAAGGCCTATACCCAAACTGTGGGTTATTATTAAACGGTTGTTGAGGTGCAAATTTAAAACCAAATTTTTGAGGTACGTTTGGTGTGCCAAACTTAAATCTTTGAGGATTTTGTAGAAATTGGGGCACCGTTGTATTATTATGGATACGATTGCGCGACTGATATTGTTCGTGAAAATTAACTTCTTCTAACACAATTTCTAATGCCTGTTCTAATGTACTAGGCGATTTCAGTCTAACAATACGTACCATGCTTTCGGGCAAATTATACAAGAAAACGTTCAGGGCTGTATGATTATAAATCGCAATTTTCGCGCGTTTAATTTCCGTATCTACTGATAAATTAACCTTCGATATTAGTAACGATCTAATATTCTGTATCCTATTACAAAATTCAAGATAACTTTCCCCGGATTTTATTTTACAGGACTCGAGAGAGATTTTTATGCAATCTTCACTACGAGGATCACCAAAATGTTGTTCCAGTAATTCTTTTAGCGCGGGCCAAGTATTAATATCTTCGCGCTCAGATAATAACGCGGCGGCATCGCCTATTAATCTACTAGTTATGGCATGTAAAACGTAAATATTCTGCTCTTCATGCCCTCTAAATTTATTAATTATATATTCACATTTTCGAAAGAATAGATTCAAAATTCTTTTGTCTCCACCAAAAAGGGGAATAAGCTTTAACATATCACTCGGAATTGTTATTACGTTTACGCTTTCCATGTTAAATAAGTACAGAGTAATTAAAGTTCTGAAGTCTTTAACCAATTACAATAATTTCGAATTATAAAAATCACACACACAGAAATCAATTTAAAACACAATATAATAAAAATTCTTAAAATATAGCACAATAAAAAAAAATTATATGTTATCAATTACTATAAAAATTAAAACTTGAAGTAAAGTACAAAATCACATATAAAATATAAAAAATTATTAATTGAATTACGATCAATTTTGAGATCAATTAAATCAATTAATACAGATATTTCTTTATACAAAAATCATTTGCTTTTCTTATATAAAACTTTTATTTAAGTTACACTCTATAGCTAATTAGTCTGTGCAGAGTTTTATGCAAGACAATTCTTAGAATTAAATACGATATTTCTTATATTGTATAAGTTCTAACTAATTACTGATTTAATAGAATTTCATATTAAAACCAGATCCGTTATAATGAGAGACGTTCAATCCCAAAATAACAGTTAAAAATAATTAAAAGTCAAAATTACACTCTCGTGAAAAGGATATGGGAATATATGAGAAAGGATGGCAAAAAGTTTTACTCACCAACCGATCGTCGATCCCAATATGTCCTCGTCGTGGTCGTTTAACAAATTTATTTTTCGGTTCTTTTAGGATAGCACGGCCTTTATAGCAATGTTCTAGGGCTAATTTTGAAGACCTCTAGACATGCAGACCTTATGTGGCTATCCTACCGGCTGCGCCAGTTAAACTTTGCGGGAGCGATTTGACTTTTTTAAAAGGAAATAAAAATAAAATTAAAATTAAACTTATTTAATTACTTAACTATAACAAGTGGACGATTTGGAGTCACAAATGTTAATGATCAGAATTACATACATGGTACCATCGATACAATATTGCGAAACAAATGTTTTCCAATAAGTGGAATGCTTATGTTAAATTGCAAGAACTCTCCGGTGGTCTTGCTGAGGCCAGCGGAAGGCTATTGCTCAACCTAATATAGAGGGTTGGGGTGGATGCGTAACTAGATATGATAGTGTTATTTGTATTGTGTGCACGAAACAACTTTATAATCGAGTTAACATAAAACAATCGTTATCCATTGGAACCTCAAAATTCAATTTAAAAAACTTAATTTAAAAACGCATTTCATATCAAAACAATGAAACGATATCCTTATCTTTCCGCCATAAAGTGTTAACATAATTATTAGCTTACATAAAATATCAATTACAATTCACTTACACCGCACATAACACTATGTACCGTCCCCCTCCCCTCAATCGACCGCAACCAACCAAACGAACAAACAGTCACGCTATCACACTCCACCTAAAACTATTTCCATCCCTATCGCAATAGAATTAAAGTTCAAATCATTTTCTGAAAATAGAGGAACGCAGCACGCTTCAAATAGAAGGCGATACGGAAAGGAAAGCGCGGGAAATGGAGCGTTGCGATTGGCCGGCCGCGTCCAATGGCGGAGTGGGCGGAGCGAGTGCGCGTGCGCACGGGAGCGCGACGCGGCCGCAGTCGTGCAGCGCTCGCCGCGCGGGACGGACGCATGGTGCGCGAGTGGTGTGTGTGTGACATGATGCTGGGCGGCATGGACGGCAAGGAGTACGGCGCGCTGCACGCCGCAGCCGCCGCCGCGGGATACGCTATGGAGACTGGTGAGACGATTCTTCATCACGAGTTGTGAAGAAAAGTGCTTTTAAAGACTGTTTCTACATACGTACTTTCATCTTGGTGACTTTCACCATGGTTAAAAGAGGAGAAAAGCTTTGCTTATAGTGATAAATGATACGAAAATGTTGTAGAAAATAACGTAAACATAAGAAACATTAAGAGAAAAGATAACAGACTGGAAATAGCTTAATTTGTGATGAATAGAATGGCTTTCCATTGTTTTCCAACAGATGCAAAGCAGTTTCACTAAGTTTAAAATTCATTATTATATCTAGGTATAATCTTAACATTATACCTAGTATCCAAGAACCTAGTGCTAAATAGCTGCTGTTCTTACATGTTACTTCCAGTAAAACTGTTGTGCAATTGCCAATATGTAATCATGTACCAACCTACCTAAAGATCTTCATTTTTCACACCACCTAAGTTTTCTTTTCATACCTATTTTACCTATCTAGACGCCTAAGTAGGTACGTGCCAGATGTTGAAAGTGAAAATCCCTTGTCCTACTTCAGAGGATGTTTATAAAAAATCTAGGTAGGTACCTAGGTAGGTAAGAAACTATCTAATACGCTGTAAAAAATAAACCAAGTCCATGGTTGCATTATACCTATTTATTTAAATTTATAAAACGTAGCTACCTACAATATTTTATGTATCTAGCTTCTATGTAAAATATAGCCTACAATCAGAAATCGGTAATTTACTTACTGTTCTGCTCTTCATAAATAATTATCTGTGTAGATTTGTGACGCAGGAGTTTCCTGTCAATTTTTTTTAAATCGGTTAAATAGGTAATTAGGTACTTTATTAACTCTCGGTTTAGTAGTTAGGTAATCAATTACAGAAACAATGAACTCTCTGTTGAAAAGTTTTTGTTTCTGGTAAAAACAAAAGAATTAAATAACTACACTAGGTTTCTAACAGTGAAATTTTTCAAATCGGACCCGTGCTCCCTGAAATTAGCGCGTTCTAAAGAAACAAACTCTTCAGTTTTATAATTTAAGTAGGTACCTAGTACCTATAGAAGTATAGATATTGATGTAACGAATGGAATGTCTGCAGGGGCCAGGGATGCTCTCTATTCTGTCTAAGACAGAAACTGGTAGGTAGATACTTTTCTGGTAGTATCATTTTCCGATTTCTTTAGGTACCTATACCTATTTCAACAAATTTGTTTTGGTACTTCATCAAATATTTGGAAAACCATCAGCCTAAATCAAGTTTTTGCGCATTAGCAACACGATTGTTTTAACCTACCTATATGTAGGTAGGTATATTAAATATGTACCTATGTGTGTTTTAATAATTATGCCTAATAATGAATGAAAATAAAGTAATTGTTGGATAAAGATTAACACGCTTATACCTATAGGTAGGTATTAGCTTCACCTGTATGTTTGTATGTTGTAAACTTATCAAGGATCAGTGACAATACAATTATTCATGAGATTTTTAGTTAGTTAGTAAAACTATAGGTATTATTTGCGGTAAAAAACCTTCCTACGATTTATAAAAAATTACGGTGTCTGTAGGTGGCCGACGGCCGTGGATAAATCCGAGAATGGTAAAAGAAAATGCATGTTCTAACTTCTAGACATACTACATAGGTACCTAACTATGTAGGTAAAGTACCTACTGAGGTAAAGTAAAAATAAATATGAATAAGTTAGTGATTTTTATCGCTATTTAGCAAAATATAATTTAAGTATAAAAACGCGCGAAAGAGACGAAGTTATCAATAATTTTAAAAAGATTTTATAGGTACTATAGGTAGGTAGCCGTTGCTTCCTTGCATGATGCAATGCATAGGTACTTATTCCAAAAATGATATTTATCTACTTATAAAAATAATATAATATAGCTTGGTGTAAATTCTCATAGTCTGTGCTTTAGGTTTTTACGAAGTAAAGTTTTACAGAGAACTGGAAAATCACTAAAATTATGCACATCTCGCAAAAAATGATTTTGTGTGGCATAATGAAGAGTAAATGGTTAGGTACCTACCATCCCGTGACTGTGCTTGGCAAAAAATACATTCGTGAATTTATTTTATTTAAATGTTAAATATAAAATTAATATACATATTAATTTTATATTTTTAATATACATATTAATTTTATATTTTACTACTTTACCTACTTATGGTTTATTTATTACATAAACTAGATTTCCGCCCGGCGTTTCGAAAAACCCGCATAATTCCCGTACCTGTGGGATTTCTGGGATATAAAGTAGCCTATTTCTTATTCTGGGTTTCAGCTATCTACATACTAAATGTCATTGTAATCAGTTCAGTAGTATTTCTGTGAAAGGGTAACAAACAATCATCTATCCTCACAAACTTTCGCATCCTTCTAATATTATAAATGCAATGAAAACTCGGGCGAAGCCACGGGCGGAAATTTAGTTTATAATATTAGTAGGATTATGAATTTATGATCACTGGAATGTATTCAGTTATTACACCTTTAGTTGTTTACAAAATTCACGTCCGCGTCGGTAGGTAGATACGAGCGGTGGTAAGTTAAATAAATATAGGTACCTATAGTTATTACTTTCATGCTAAGCTTTCATGTAATTCAATTTACTAACAATTTGGTTGCAATTGCAATACCAAGTTAATATCAATAACGCTATGCAAAAAATATACTTTATGATATATTACTTAACAATAGAGGGAGCTAGTGACGTGCGAGTTATCGCTGTCGATAACCCGCCGACCCACGATAACTGCGCTGCACTATACACGATTTCTAACTAAAACAGGTAATAAATATCGATAAATCCCACGCGTATTGTTAATTGATTGTTTGTTAAAATAAATCATTTTACGAGAAACTAACTTGTTTTAATAATTTATAGTGTAAATGGTGGACAATTTTGTTTTGAGACTTGTTAGATACCTACCTTCATTAATGCCGCAAGTTTGCTATATTATAGGTAGGTAGGTACTAAGTTCTAATAAGTTACTCAACACTTGTGTGTTATTTATAATACAACTAGCTTTCCGCCCGCGGCTTCGCCCGCGTTTTCAGAGAAAACCC
>CAJQZM010038695.1:0-26229 GCA_907164665.1 Colias nastes
AGGTTTATTTGTGGATGGGCAGAATACTTGTGAAAATACTGTTACCAAAATTCGAACACCGACACGATTAACATGTAACAGTACGGACCAAATATCTATGACCATTTTCAATTATACGATAAAAGATGATGGGACTCTCAGTATATTAGATGAACTATTTGACACCGATGTAGAATATGAAAAGTAAGTCGAGTAAAATATTAAATAACAAGTGCTTCGCTTTATCGCTTCGTTAAAAATAATATCGCCCGCTTTGTCTAAAACCTAATAAATTATATACTAAAACCTTCCTCTTGAATCACTATCTATTAAAAAAAAAGACGGGTTGCACTCCGGGAGTGCCGGCAGAAGTGAAAACTTGATTATTAACGTTCAGCAGGTTTGATATTTTGGAATGGTATCCGTCTTACGCATGGAATATAAGGGCTAAAAAAAAAAAAAAAAAATCCGTCTTACGCTTTTTCGATCAGGCCACGTGTCCTGACGCGAGTTTAAGATTTTATACCCAACGCCGCTAAAGAAGTTTTCACTTCAAAAACCGCATCAAAATCCGTTGCGTAGTTTTAAAGATTTAAGCATACAAAGGGACATAGGGACAGAGAAAGCGACTTTGTTTTATACCTACTATGTAGTGATTATAGTAAACAAAACTAGATCAAGGTTTTGCTCAATGAATATTCGCGCAATATTCGTACGAAGGACTTCAGGTTTATGAGATGACGAGATCACACTTATAAGGAATACCTTCCAATAATTTAAGATCAAGTTTTAAAAGGTTAAGCATCGCAAAAAGTATTTTATATGTATATTCCTTCAATTTGGTTTCAATATCGTAACTAGATTTTCAACCTACAACATAGGTAGGTAGGTACAATTATCCTATGACCTATCCTATCCTATCCTACTAATATCCTACTAATATTATAAATGCGAAAGTTTGTGAGGATGTGTATGTGTTACTGTATGTTTGTTACTCTTTCAGGCAAATACTACTGAACAGATTGCAATGAAATTTAGCACACATATAGAGGGTAACTTGGATTAACACATAGCATAGGTTTTATCCCGGAAATCCCACGGGTATGGGAACTATGCGGGTTTTTCTTTGAAAACGCGGGTGAAGCCGCGGGCGGAAAGCTAGTTACTTATAAGAACCGAACCAAGCTGAGTGTAAAACACTAACTGCTTTTTATTTTCACCCGGGTTGCTCCGTGAATAAAAAATTGCACCTTACTCCGAAGAAATGAAGCTTTCTAATAGTAAAATAATTTTTATAGTTAGTAGTTAGTTACGTTATTTTTTTTACAGAAACTCCAATTATTTTTGTTTTTTTTTTCTAGGTATTGTGTAGCAGGGAGCATAGTAAATCAGACGGAAGGTTTGCTGGTGTTTTGTTCTGAAGACGAAGAGAAGCTTATAGAAGGCAATGTACTCGAATATTGTATGATTGTTTCCGTCATATTTCTTACGCTCACAGCGTTTATTTACTGTATATTGCCAGAAGTAAGGTACGTCAATCATTACCTTATTTGTTTATAGTCGTCTTATTACATTTAAATCCTTAACCACACTTATCAATGTGAATTTATTACCGTAGAGTCAGCTTAGCGTGGTTTAGCATTATGGAAGAAGTAAAAACCGTTTTTTAGACGTGGGAGAGCATTACGATATCTAAAGGATAAAGCACCTTATGAATTCACTACATATTTTTAATTAACAATTTAAAATAGTATTGTTTTATATAATTGGTGTCTGTCTATCCGCAAAAATCGTTCATCCGAAAACTTCATATTTGCATTCATAAAAATGATAGACACTTTAGAACACGGAATAAAAATGGTTATACAGTCACTTACCAGAAATTGAACGTTTATCCACTTTGTGAATGAGAGTTATGATTCATATTTTAACTTGAATGATTATAATATTATCTAATGCTATAATGTCTATGTAGAGCAGAGATAATTAAAATGTTTTGGCTAGGTAGGTATTTGTAGTTATAAAGATATAAAAGTTTTGGTAGGTAAGTCTTATACGTTATTATAATTATATTATAGTTAAGAAATTAAATATGAAATAATCAACTTTATATTTTCTTCTTATAAGCTGACGAAGGAATGTAGAGTACATTTTTATATTCAAATAATCTGAATGATTACAAGTTGAAACTTATAATAACGTAATATTATTTCATCAGCATCAACATCATCATGATGATGGATATTATTAATTTCAATTCAGCTCAATTCTTAAAACTCAACCGCTTGTAACGGGAATGGTCCATGACAATGCGAAATTACGTTTATTCAAATGATAAATTGGGACGCAAAAAATTGAAATTCATTAAACTCCATAGTTTCCGAAATGTTTCATTCAATGATTTGACTACCTATAGTATTTCCTTGTTCGAGTTCTGATATCGTGAAAAATCAGACTCAGACTGAGACACTCAAAACAGTGGCTAATTTAACCTGGATTTTTATTTAAATACATGTGTTTATGAAGGTGTATTAGTATTTGAAATAGTGAATCGGATTTTTGCGAGTTGCGATTATGAATAAGCACGCAATATTGCGATATTTCTTAATTACTCTTATCTTTATAATATCTACATAATTATGTTATTTAAAAGAAGTATAAAATAACAATTGATAACTTTTTTAACCGATTTTATAGTTAACCTGGAGGTTATCAATTAAACATTAATGAAAGTGGTTCTTTTAGGACTTATCCTGGACTTACTTAATAAATAAATTGTATAAGTAATCATATTATTGTGTTAAAATGTTACTAAACTAGTACTTGCAATATTAGAAATACTTACTAATATTTATATCAGTGTCTGTTGGTTTGTATGTCTTTCTCGTTTGAACGCAGCAATAAATGGTAAGACTTTTAAACATGGAGGCAAGAGCCAAGAGAAAGGTAGAGAATATGCAGTAGGTAAAATAAAAGATCAATGAATTTAGACCAGTAATTTTTTTAACATTAGAGATCTTATATCCTTGTATCCTAGAAAAACATCTGTTGAAAATAGGCTTAGACACTATTCTGTTACACCTATAGTTTATATTGTGTAAGGTCATAGCCATATATGAATATAACATTACCTATTGTCTCGGAAACTTGTATCAATTATAAACTTATTTTTGGGGTAATTATTTACATTCGTAGTTAGTTATTTATGTAAATTCAAATAATTGCCAATCTCAAACCATGGGGCAGCCATTAGGTTTAATTGTTAATTTGGATTTGATTTTAAATGTTTTTTTTTTATAACTCAAATTAAAACTTCAAATAAGCTTCAAATATTAAAAATACAAAACAATCATTACAAAACTTAGGTATTTGCCTAATGCCTTGTCATCTTGAGCGATTCTTTTTCCCGCTCTATCCAAAAGCCGGCACTCCCTATGATTACTTTCTTAAATCAAAATATTATGTATGTTAATATTTTCAATATTTTTTCAGAGATCTTCAAGGAAAAAGCATCATCAATTTCTGTCTGAGCTTGGCTACGGGTCTTGGAATTTTAGCTTTAATGAAATTAATGGAATATTCTGATATGAATTTATGCGCAGTACGAGGTACATATTATTACGTCCTAATTAATGTTATTTTTTTTAATTATAATAATGTCGAATACAAAACTATCAATCCTATTTAAATGTGTGAAAGTAAATATAAAGATTGGGATGGAGTCATGGATGTAAAATGTAAATGCTATTTCACACAGAGATAGAGTAAGATTTGGTCAAGATAGACTGGTTAGCGTGAGATGTCATAGTTACTATGAAATGTACAATGTACATACTTACTTAACTAGTACATTCAATTAAAATAAAATGATTAAACGTTTCTAAGTCTGATGACTTTGTTTTCTTTTTTCAGGATTTTTGACATACTTCTTTTTACTAGCGAGTTTCTTTTGGATGAACGCTATCGCGTTGCAAATGATGTTGTATATAAAGTGAGTAGGTATTCAATTTGATTTTATGTTCTAAAGCCTTTTCGATGAAAATGATGAATAAAATCTTAAATTTTTTATAGTGTTAATCAGGAACGTATGTGTACCTACTACATACGTACCTAATAGCATATGGGTATGTAAATATAGTAAAAAAAGAGTTATTTAAATATAGTTTTCCTTATATTTGTATTTAATGTGTGTGCAATACAATAACAATAGAAAACTAAAGAAATTTATAAATTACGATTAAATATGATTTCAATGCTCTCCTTATATTTCAGGCGACCATTCATGCATGATTATGGCTGGAAGCCTTTCATCTGGTATGCACTTTACGCCTGGGGGTGTCCCACACTCCTAACTATATGTATGGCAATCGTTAACTTCCACCCTGGGAAGCACCAGAAACCTGGCATTGGTTTGAACACATGTTGGTTTTTCAGTAAGTGATTTTTTGTCTAGTGTAATTTACTACCAATGTATAAGTAGGTTTAAAATGTTGATTGTGTGGCCAGTGGGAAAAATATGACGACGTTTTGGAAGGATTTCGTGAATTTGCACATCAAACAAACTGTTTATTATGCGAAAAAAATCCAATTAAATACGCATGATTGAATAAATTGTCTTGAGTGGTACTAAATTAATGTGTGGAAGATATTTGATGAATTTAAAGTTACTACCAAGGTTAGTCTTTTTTGTCCATGTGCGATGTACCGTGTATGTTTATTTAATCATCATCAGTACATAATATATTTGTTATTTATGTAGCTGGTGCGACAGAAGCGACTCTACATAGCTCATAACTCAAAATATAGGTAGGTACCTACCTACCTAGATGTCCGTGGTGTCCGTTGGTGGTGTCCATGTGGTGTCAAACTTACATAATATGCTTGATAATTATATATAGGTAATATATTTTTTAAGTATAACGGGAATGATTCTATTTTATATTATGCAATCATGATTGCCATATTTCGTAGAAATTATTGTTAGTGTGTGAATCTTAGTGTTAATAGATAGGATACATCTAAGTACCAACTTTAAACTAAAATATTCACTTGTTTTTTCAAATTCATGAGAATCTACAAAACGAATAAAAAGTGTGAAATTTTATTTTTGACATAGTCAATTTATATCGCCGCTTGTAATCATTTAACAAAAACAGATTCTGATTTCAATTAACACATGTTATTATTTTTGTTCTAGATACGCGCCAGCAGTGGTATTATATGTATAGTGTTATGTCGATTATAATAATATTGAATATCTTCATATTTATTTACATATCGATGTACATGTGGAGGCAAAAATTTTCATCGACGCATGTAAAGGCAATGCGCTATAAGTATGAAATTTTCTATAAACATAGTACATATTGTTTACCAATTCTGTAATTGATGAATTAATTACTAATTTTTCTTTTAGGTTTACGATGTCTGTCAGGCTATTCGTTTTATTGGGATTGCCTTGGATATCGGAAATGATCAGCACATTATCCACAGCAAGTATCGTTTGGTGAGTATTGGGAATAGATAATATGTGTATTAGTGCGGTTTTCACTAGTTAAAACACGTGGTTAGCACAGATTGTTTATTTTATTTCAATAATTTCAGTTAATAAAAAAAGATTTGTGTGGACGAAGTCGTCGACAACAACTAGTATCGAATAATCTATATTCTAATCGAAATGATCTTAAACGATCATAATATTGTAGATAATAAACATTCTCATTAATTTTGCAATTAATATTTTATTTGCATTAAATCCTTGAACACCTAGTTATCAACCTACAAAGATAATAAAGAATTCTTATCATAATAGGTATAATATTATGTATCTAACATATTTAAATACAAATTTCAATAAAATTTTACTTTAACAGGGTTGTATTGGATATATTTAACACACTGCAAGGGCCAGTAATTTTTCTGGTTCTTGTCGTATTCCGTCAACGAGTTGTTAAGGCACTATATAAGCGAGGCTATTTGGATTGCATCTCTGGAGTGGTCGAGAGATACTTAGCGGTTGCGGACGACGACGAAGACATCGTTCAGCACACAGCCGACGTCGCTATGGACGACCGAAAATTGGACTTGTGATGAAACGAAAATATCTACATGAACTAACTACGTGGCTTAGCTTTTATTGAAATATATATTGAAATATACGCTGATAAGACTCTCTAAGATGTAGGAAAAGGTTTTGAATATGTTTTGTCTAGATATAGCGTCATACTGTTACTATTGGGACTCCTTTAATATGCGTGCCTGAAAATATGAATTCATTTAATTTGTGTATGCGTGATGGTGAATGTCAAAATGTAAAGAAAAATACATGGATGTATGAAAATTGAAAATGTTATAAAGGATAAACTAGTCGAAGAGTTACAAATAGAGTAATCTAGTCCAAAGACTTATTAATATTTGTCTCTATATACAGGTACTTACATTATTGTCTTCTAAAGAATAATGATTAAATATTACAGTATTAGGAGTCCGTTTTTTTTAAAGGAAGAAGATCGAATCGTCATAAACTTATTGTATGTATGATATTATGTATATCCTTTTATTGTGTGTCAGTAGGTACATGAATATTAATTGCATTATTTATTAATCTCAATGGTACCAATACTAGATATAATTTTCAACTGGAGGAGTAGTACATGAGTAGTACCTACCTAGTATTCTGTTATTTCATTTTAGTTTATAAATTAAGTTTAACATTAAATACATTTATATGTACAAAATATTTTTCAATAATAAAATTTACGTAATCTATCGTTTCTACTTCTTTTTTTACTTAATTTTCCCATATATCCCATTTATCCTTTGCTGTAATTTCAGGCTAATAAATAAGATTATATTCTAGAATTGCTATAGTATTATAATATTTTCTGTGCTTCTAGTATAAAGTATTATTGGCTCTGCTATATCATATACTTACTAGCTTTTCGCCAACAGCTTCGCCCGGGTAGTCAAAGGAAAACCCGCATAGTTCCCGTTCCCATGGGATTTTCGGGATAAAATCTATCCTATGTGTTAATCCAAGTTGCCCTCTATGTGTGTGCCATATTTCATGAAAATCGGTTCTGCAGTGTTTGCGTGAAGGAGTAACAAACAAACAAACACGCAATCTTTCGCATTTACAATATTAGTAGTATTCTATGGGTGAACTTATTGGAATAGTCCTCAATGTCGACTCGCACTTGGCCGTTTTTTTTAAGAGGAGCAAATTTTCAGTTGCCAATGAAGATTCGGGAAATAATATAAATGACAGACGTGTATATTTAATGAAAACTACTACTTATAAACATACATTGTTTATTGTTAATTATTAAAAAAATATCCTTATGTTAAACAAATGCGGTGGAAATATTATCAAATATTAAATTAAGAATACTAAAAAATTAATAAGTAGGTAAGGTATACGATTTACATGTAATAACAGTTACAGGTTACTTGTATATAATAGCTGCATGTTTTTACAATATTAAGTGTAGAGCTTTACAATATTAAGTGTAGAACTTTTCATTATCCTTATTGACAACGAATCTTAACTTTATCAATTATTAAATGCCTTAGAATTAAGAAATATGTATTTATAAATCATATGCACATAACGTTTAAATAGCTCTTATTGACGAGACTAGATCTTGTATAATATTATTATTGTTGCCATGAATGTAAACCACCTGTTAACAAATAGCAAAAAATTATTTTGAATTACCATAACAATGCGCACGTTTATTTTATTAACACATATCTTTTACTTTTTTAACATGGTCGCGAATGTAATCTAAAAATCTATAGTGTGGATACCTATATATCTTTCTGTAAACATCGATTGCATGAACAAAAAATATAATGTGGTAACTGGTAACCCTAATTCCTTAAACTTCCGACAAAGTCACTTTCACTTCACCAAGTTGTAAAACAACAATAATTTCTACCACAAATAAATTCCAAACTGTTTTTTTATTCTTAGTCTGCGATTCTGAAAGGTTAACGCACTTAATACAATTATTTATCTGTAATAATTAATTTACAATTGCCACGGTCGTTTCATCAATATATTATATTGTTTTCTCTGTCGCCCTATTCTTATATAATTTGCCTCAAGCCATCAGATTCTATTTATCTTCCAAGCCCAAGGCGGTAGTATGTTCAACGATATCTTCGTCATCGTCAGCGACCGCCAAATGTTTTTCAACCATCCCTGACATGCAGTCCAGGTAACCTTTCTTATAAAGCGCCTTGATGACTCGTCGACGGAACACCACGAGGATAAGAAACAGTAAAGGTCCTTGCAAGACGTTAAAAATGTCCAATATAGTCCTGTAATAATAAGTTAAATTTAAATATACATATTGTATGAATGTAAAATATTGGAAATAATTTATAAATTAACGTATTAATTATCTACTTTATTATTTTTGGAAATTTACTAACTAATAAATCATATCATCACAAATGATTAGATGGCACCTGTTTTAATTATTGACTTAATCTTGATACAATTTGCATTAAATTATAAAAAATCACATACACAGTCTACACCGTGTTGCTGGCATATCAATGAATAGAACAGCGATAGCTTCGAATGATTAGATATTAAAGGATAACATAAGCTATAGGTATAATATACTCACCAAATGATATGCGGTTTCATTAAAGAGCTTATCATTTCAAATATCCATGGCAATCCCATTATAATACACAACTTTAGGGTCATTCCAGTTCTAGAATAAAAACAAAATTATTTTAATTGTATCACAATATATCTAAATAGTAAACTGTGTTTAATTTGGGAAATCAGTTTAAGTAAATAATAAATAAAACGAGTAAAGTTAACACATACTTGTATCGCATTGCCTTGATGTGGGTCGACGAAAATGACTGCCTCCATAAATGTACAGATGTATAAATAAATATGGCTGTGTTCAGCAATATTATGATCGCCATAACGCTGTACATGTAATACCACTGCTGGTACTTATCTGAAATATCAATAAATACATGCTAACACGTTTAAATAATAAAAGTATTTCATTTTCTAAGGGAAGACATATTGTTTTGTATATTTGTTAATTCAACACGATGAATCAGTGTTCATTAAAATTAAAAATAATCGTGATAATATGCACCATTTATTCCCTGGAAAAGTGTTTATATAATATTCTAAATCAGATTGGAGGAGGCCCTGATAAGACTAGCAGATAAGTCTCTGTGACTCTATATGGCATAAAAAAGATGATCAACATCTTTTCAATACTTAAAATGTAATGTTTTCCGTAAAAAAGATCGACGAGTGAAAGATGTACTGAAATAAAATCTATCTGAAAAAAATAATAATTGAAAAGCCTATGTAAAATGTGGATATTCCGACCAGACTTTGACGCTATGGGATTGACATTGTTCTAATAGCTGCTTATTAAGGTTAACTAAATATATTACAAAACTAGGCCATGTCGGCGAAACGCCTAATATTATGTATTATGTATTCATTTTTTCAAACGAACGATATTTATTTTAATGTAATTTAACATTAAGGAAACCAATATTAAAAAAAAAATTATCTGACCTTTAAACCAACATGTATAAATCCCAATGCCTGGTTTCTGGTGGTTTCCGGGATGGAAATTAACAATGGCCATACACATTGTGAGAAGGGCAGCACATCCCCATGCGTATAGCGCATAGAAGGAGAATACCTTCCAACCATAATCATGCACCACGGGCCTCCTGAAATTGTATTCGATAAAATTTAAATTTGACAGGTAGACTGCCTTACGGGAGGAAATGTTGTAAATGTGAGAAGGTATGAGATTTATAATATCTTATTAGTTATTGTATATTTTCAACTAACCTTATGCTGAGGAATATTTGTATTGAAATAGCATTCGTCCAAAAGAAGGTTGCAATAAAAAAAAAGTACACTGAAAATGCTGAAACAAAATAAAAAAAATCATCGAATGCACGAATATAGGTAGTATTGAAATAAATGAGGCAATAATAATATTGGCTCATTAGTGTCTTGTCCTGCTAAATATAAATTTAGCAGGACAAGACACTATTCGAAATCACAAAAAAAACGCCAGGAATATTGATTTTTTGCAGTAATTAAAAATTTTAAGCTAATTATTTTATAATGAAAACACATACTTACATCAATTTAAATATGTTATTTAGCCAATGTTATCGAACAAAAAGTTTCATCCCCTACTGTAGGGTAAAGTTTTTACAAATTTGAAATGTTTTATTCATTTGAATCAGTGCAATGGTTAAGGTGTAATTTGGGTAACATGCAGAATGCATGCAAACTAAGTGATATTACCAAGTTATAGTAAAAAAACTTACATTGAATAGAACAAGATACCAAATCTGCCGCTGGCATGAGTCTTGCCACGGCAAACAAACTTAGAGCTAATGATAGACATATGCAGAAATTTATAATACTCTTCCCCTGAAGGTCTCTGAAAGTAGACAAAAAAACCGTATTGACACAGAAAAAAATACAAACGAACAATAGATAACGTATATCTAATATCTAGGAATCTCAAACTTTATATAATTGAAATATTATAAACGAGATAGAAATAAAAGAGAAATAATTACGTAACCAATTCTATAGCTATTGTAATAGAGCTTCAAACACAGTTAAAGCTAGTAGGTACCTACCTAGTTTGAAATTAAATGTATGTTTAATGTTTATTCTAATATTATATAATGGCAAACATAGATGATAGGCGAATTATTATACAATTCTAAATTAAATGATAAAACCTACCTTAATTCCGGTAACAAGCAGTAGATAATAGCAGTAAGCAGTAGAAACACGACGGATATAACCATACAGTACTGGATGACGTTGTTCTCTTCCACTGGATCCTCATCAATATTGCACAACACGAGCACAGGCTCCGTCTCATTGACCGTCCTGTCTGCTATACAGAACCTTGAAACAGATACAGGAGGATATAGGCAACTATTTAGAACGAAATATGAGGTACCTACATATAAAAACCTCACACTAATTTCTAATAAAATAACTCAACTAAATCTATAAATCACGTCAGTTCTTTGTAAATTAGTAATCTTTTAAAAAATTAAAAAAAAAAATGTCCAGATTTCATTAGGATCCCAGATCTTCAGGACTTCGGCTATCAAGATCAAATAATGTCTGGAGTCTGGAACGCACTTGAAATAAAAGTTTATAGCAAAATCATTTATTATACTTTATTAATTTTTAAACAAGTAACTATTATAGCTACATACTGAATCAGAATCCCAACAAAATAATGTACGATTTTTCGTACATCTCTCAGACATGAGACAATAGAGTAAGATTAATGTGGTTCTAAAAATAGAATGGCATGTCATAATATCATCACTTATTATATTATTGTCATAAAAGCACAAAGTCAAACCAGCTAGGTTCTGGTTCCAGAATCCAGACATATCGAAGGCTTTTTGTAAATGATTTTGCTTTTTTAAGCATAAGCTTGACTAAGGCCGAGATAAATGATAATGAAGACCTGATCAATCTAAGTCCAGAAACAAGAAATATGCCTGAAGAATAGGGGAAAAATAACGAGACAACACGTTTAAAAACTTGGTAATAATTTTGAAGATATTAGATAGGTGATATCATAACTAAATCGTATTATGAAAGGTTGTCCGATATGCTTCATTAAACTAAGTTTAAGAAAAGTTAATTTATTGTAAAAAAATCCATATTTTAATTAGCAGAAGCGGAACGTAACGGAACTTAACTTGACCTCCATCATTGGCCATGAACGGAACCGCGGTTTCATTTTTTACAAAAAAAAAAATAAAAATTTACGAGTAGTTAATTATTGGCAGCTCATAGCTTTGACTTCTACATTTTTTACATTTGAACTAGTACTTTTAGTACCTACTGGCAGTAAAAATAAGTTCTTGTGAACTATTATCGACTTCGGTCGTTCTGTTTACATACAGATTGTGCTGATAACTTTCAAGTTAAAATAATTGTTCGTACAAGTACAAGTACAAGTACAACATTCTATATCTGCTGTTAGAAAACGGGCTAGTGATAAAAAAACGCGCCAAATCTTTGTATAGGCGGGAAACACGCGTTGCTCTACCGAATAACCTGCCTGCGTAGACAACGAACGAAAGGTATCAACATGATTATAAATATAAAACTTTAGGATTTATCAATGCTCTAGTTAAGTGCAAACAAACATCGTTTAAGACCATAATGTTTTTAATAAGTTCAGTGAGTAACAATAATATTACATGAATGTTCTTTTAAATTTTTTTGCGAATGTCAAACCGGTTTTTTACATATGTTATAATATAGAGACTGGTTTATAACGTTTTAAATAGTGATAAGGTAAAGTAGATTTAACCTGTTAAATTTGATCATTTAGGTAACTAAGTACACAAAAATTCTAATAATGAAATAAACCAATACTATAAATTATAAAAAATTGTTTACTTACTCTCCTACCGGTATTCTAGTATTGATATCGCCGTTTATTTCAAGGGACCCATCCTCCGCCAGAGATATGTTAAAATATTCTAAATTAAGGTGGTCCGTCACATTGCATTTAAGATCTAACGGTGTTGGAGTTCCATTAGTCGGGTGTTCACAATAATCCAAACCATCCATTAATATTCCTTTCTCCGCTGAACAGCATGTCGATTGTATCTGGCCACAATTCACTGACGCTAACAAGGCAAACACCAAAATAACACAAAATTGCAAACAGTGCCTTTGTTCAAGCATTTTCACTTATTATTATCAGCATTAGTTCAAGTGAGAACAACGATAAATATTTATCATTTCGCGTAAAAACAACGATACGTCTTGCTCATGCGCAGGCGCAGGCGTTTTTGGCCGTTTTGTTTTGGCTCCTATCGCGGAGTGTGAGTCCGAGTAGGTATAGTGACGACATCGTATACAATTTTTGGTGAGAGTAAATAGATTGTAGGTATTGCGAATTTTACACCGGCGCGGGCGCCGCGGTTCCACAAAGTCTGTTTCTTTATTTTTTTATCACTTTCGATGATGAGTAATATTGTAACGGTGAGATCATTGCAAACTAAAACGCATCTGAGTTAACCGGAGCTAATTGTGACTGTACAGTTATGATGCTTCCATTAGGATTTTCCACTTTCTTTTCGTTTAAGTCTACAGAAATCTGTGTAACAAGAGCGGACTTAGAGAACTTTATGGTCTTTAAGCAAGATGATGATGATGAGATGCAGTAAAAGAAGGAAGAATTAAAAAATCCTCCAGCTTTATTGATAGAAGAAGGTCAATATAAAATAACGTTAATCCGATTCACCGGTTTAATAATAACATAACTGTCTCACGAGAATATTTGAGCTGTTAATTGCAATGCATTAAATTACCAGTTAGCCGATCAAGGTTAAATACCTATTCTAAATATAAACATTATTATGTAGAGACTAGCCTGCCGCGTGCTCTATGTTATATCTAAATATGCATTGTGTGAATAGTACGTGTGTTATCCAGTTATTGACATAGAAATAAATAATATACTTAACTAGCTACCTCAAAAAAAAAGACTAAAAAGTTGTTCGATCGCAACTCGCAAGTAGAGCCAAGCGACTAAATCAACAAGTCCTAATTTAACATACTGCTCTACACCTTACTACAAGGTACAAGAACTATTGTAATAAATTATTAAAAAAAAAAGTGTTATAGAAATAAATACAATGCGAATGGTTATTAAAATTAAAATACTTTAGCGGCTAGCATATTGTTATTTATACTTTTAGTGTTTATTTTTTGGAAACTTAATTCACTTGCATACATAGCTTGCATAAAATAAATTGTATCACAAGTTTATAGTAAAACTGATAAACCTAAAATCTCGTACTTATAAAAAAGATATAGCACGAGTCACGTTCGTAAACTCTAAAACCAATGGTTGTACTGATTTGATAACATCGACAACCAAATTTTTTATTTATTAATTTTTTAATTTATCCGCACCGAATTATATTATAATTACTGCGGGTTTACCTTTACGCATAGACCGTGGGATGTAAAGTGGGATGTCGATACATGAGTCATAAAACAGATGTTTTTGTAGCTCAAAACGTACAAAAGATGCTCGTAAAATCGGCGATGCGGCCATGATGCGGCACACTATAACAGATTTAATGAACTGGAAAATCTTTATTTACACAATAATCGGTTCTCGCACAAAAATACAATAGCTTCGAAGAATAAAAATCTTTACCAGTAAAAAGTCAAGTAACTATGTGGATAATGAACATTTTAAGAAAATATTATTAAGTCAGCCTTTTGCTATGCTTCACATTTCGGTACTAAACGCAGCGTTGGCTCCTAGCAAATTAATCCTAATTTAAGTATAAAATATATTATGAGGTATATTATGCAGAACGTTTTCCGGCAATCCTAGACCATTAATAGCACACGATTGAACATCAAACAATTTTTCATTGATAATATGAGAACTAGTTAAATTATCTTTACACCCGACTAACTACTTTATCACTACATAGTATAAAACAAAGTCGCTTTCCCTGTCCCTATGTCCCTTTGTACGCTTAAATCTTTGAAACTACGCAACGGATTTTGATGCGGTTTTTTTTAATAGATAGAGTGATTCAAGAGGTAGGTTTATATATATAATAACATCCATTAAATAGTGGAGAAGTACTGTTATTTTTGAGGTTTCTAATGTGATGTCGTAAAAAATTACATTTTTTCCGCTTACATTGCAAACGCAGGCTGAACCCTACGAGTTTTATCAAAATAATGTACTAAGTATTATACACATTGAAAAGGTCTACAGAAAAGTCCGCGATGACACATGTCTATCTCTTATGGATAACCCACAAATAACTTTTTTTTGTCATTTACTTTTTACGACAAATAATGGCTAATTTTCGATGCGATTTTAACCAATACAGCATTAATCCTTAACCAATTAAATACCTCGAATACATTTTTCATTTAATATAGATCTATATGGCCCTTTACACCGTAAGATTTAAGTGAATATTTTCGAAGATATTACAGATTTAAAAATTGCGGGACGTAGCGTTTGCGGCGGTACCGGCCGGCCGCCCGGCTATATATTTTATACCCGTGCGAAGCCGGAGCGGGCCGCTATGTTTTTATATACAACGTTCACAGTTTTTCTGTAGTGTATTTAGTATCAGCATTGCACCCGTGCGAAGCCGGGGCGGGTCGCTAGTTTGTCAATAACAATTAAAGTTGATATGCTTTCCCACTGATGAAGTTAGAACACACACAGAAGTTATAGGTAACTAACAGTTCAAGTGCTTAATTTCAGGTTCTAGAGACATTATAAAGATAATCTTACACGAACAAAGGCGTGCTGCATTATTTTTAGCGAATTGCGTATTTACATATAATTAAGCAATTTGCATCGTATTAACCTACACGTCTTCATTTCTAGGTCATTGGTTATCACTTATCACAATATATTTATAGATAGAAAATAGAAAAGCTCAGACATCATCAAGACAGTAGGTAATCTAATAAATCCTAGACTTGATAAGATTGTGTGTATTGAATTAATTTTTCCGAGATATCCCTACCTGATGATGAATTATTTTTTTTAATAGGATTATTAGAAAATTTCTAAATTGATTTGATTCGTTGCTGTCACGGATCCAAAAAATGTGATAAAAATACCTCGATAATCAAAATATGAAATAATATTTATAAACAAGCGAAAAGGAAATGACTCAAACGTTCCTAAACGTTATTATAACAAAATAATCTGAATAGCTTTGTTTCTAAATATTTTGTTAAGCGAAAGTAGTTGATTACAATGTACCTACATAGTTCAAGAGTCATGAATTCAAGGTTATTTGGTCGATTCAAACGATTTTAAGTAGGTTGTAATTGTAATATTATGTGGAAGTATTGGATGCTTCCATTTTACAACCACATTACAATTCAGGCGATAACATATATTTTACTCGAATTTATTAATTAAAACGAGAATGAAATAATAGAATAATTGTAATAATAATACTTAATATATAAAAAAAAAAAAAAAACAGTTTATTAATAATTTTTTTATATTTTATTATCAAAATCAATACACGTATAACTAGATGACAATTAAATCTAGGCTTCATCAACTTCATTAACGATTTCCGTGGGTGTGAATGTCTCGTCGTCCGAGTCCCCGCCCCCCGGGTGCGCGGGCACGTGGTGCTCCGCCGAGTGCGCGGCCGCCGCACGTGCGCTGCCCGGGGCACTCCATTCTGCTTGGCTCTGAGGATGAGAAAATTAGTGTGAATTATAGATATCGGTGGACGGTGATAAATGTTAAAAAATGTTATGACGATTCAAAAGTACTTTTATAAGAAGTCTAATTGAATAAATAAATATGTGAGTTTGAGTTTGATATGTGCATGTGTAAATTATAGGGCGTACGTAGTAGGGTATGAAAGACAAGAGTGTTATTAGGGACGGAATTATCTGTGAGCGTGGGAACGAAAGACGAGGCGTGCGAATTTTGTTTTAACCTCAAAACCAAATATGTTAGTTCACGTCAACTGTGTGTGTGTGTGTGAGTATGTGTGTGTTCATTGTAGGGAATGAAGGGCTTGTAACCTATGTGAATGGACGATTACTGTTTTAATCTCCCACGTATGCTATACTATGCAACAATGTATGCGCGTCCTTTGGCCCAACTGTGCACTATATTGCACACACGCAGGCTCAGAAACATGTGTGCACTCACCGGCGCGGCGTCCCTTACGACGGTAAGGTACAGGTCGTACACGTAGCGCGCCATGTGCGGCATATCGCGCACACGCAATGCTAGCTCGTCGGGCACGGTGGCGCCGGTTCGCCGCTGCGCCGGGTACCGCTCGCCCGGTACCAGCTCCAGTTCTAATGGCCGCTCCACTAGCTACAAATAAGATCTCTATTAGCAACAACCCTAACCCTTATAACAGGGCATAATGCTGTTTCAACATTTCCAAAAAAAGAGCGTGCTTGCCGAGCTCACGTATCAGAAATCAAACTTTTGATAAAATTCAAAGATACTAAAATCGTCGCCTTACTCCATAACGTGACGGTATTACCATGACGCAACTTTGAAATTTTACTCTCAACGCGTCTAAAGAAGTTTCACTTCAACAATAATAACAAATAATAAACATAATGTTTAATTATATTAAAATTAATTTCGGTCAATAATAATTCAACTATCATAAGATAAATGTGTAACGGTAATTTACCTGATTGAAGGTAGGTTGTAATTCAAAGCAGTTCTTGAAGAGATTGGCCCTTGCGAAGATGTACATTCCCAGTCGTGCACGAGACGCTGCTACGATCAGACGTCTCAAGTCGCGCACGTGGCCCACTGCTTTGGTGCGCACTAGGGAAATGAGAGCTATGTCGTTTTGCTGTCCTTGGTACTTGTCTACGGTTGTCACCTAGTTAACATTTGAAAAGTTAAATTTAATGAGATATTTAAGTTCGTGATTTGATGTCATACGAACTTTTATTTCTAAAGTTTGAGGTATATTTTGATCGATATTTTACAATAAGTTTTATAACAGACAGTCTAAACTCTAAAGAATGAAATCGACATCATTTAACATACAAGTTCACTATTTATGACAAACTATATTGATATAAATACCTTATGAGGTCTTCCAATGAGTGGATTATCCGCGCACCGTTTTTCAATTACGTCTCTTATAAGATGTTTCTGCCCATTGTATGTTGTAAGAATAGAGATTTTCTCTGCCGGCCATCCAATAAGCCTCATGTACATAAACACTGCAACTACATATTCAGCCTCTGCTAAGTTCTGGAAGCAAAATATAATATTTTTTCTAGCTCTTAAACAATTTGGTTTTTTTACTAGATTTTTTTAGCATGGTACGATGTTACAAGTTGGTACAAGTTGCAAATACTGTGTGAAAAATTAAGGGTGGGACAGATGGATAATGAATGTGTTTCATTGATCGATTTTCTTTTAAGGACGAAGAAGGTGATCAGCCCTGTATGTCCTACCAGAACGAGACATTTTATTAGGTACTCCTGCAAATACTATACCAAAATATTATTTTGGCAGTTACCTGATAGAAATACGGGCTGGGTTCAGTCTCGCCCGCACCGTTGAAGTCCTCCACGTTGACGAGCTGGAAGTCGTACCGCAGGCCCGCGTTGGCCGCGCGGTACTCGGGCAGGTTGCACACGTGCGACAGGTCGCCGAGCGCGCGGTACCGCCAG
This sequence comes from Colias nastes, assembly GCA_907164665.1. Classification (NCBI taxonomy): domain Eukaryota; kingdom Metazoa; phylum Arthropoda; class Insecta; order Lepidoptera; family Pieridae; genus Colias; species Colias nastes. The sequence goes on from CAJQZM010038695.1 coordinate 18,245, forward strand.
CGGTATAGGTTGCATATACTGGGAAATTTTGGAATGATTAGTTGGAATGGCCCTGATAGTGTATTTGACACTGTTTGACGTTAATTTTCATATGTTACTCGTCATTTTTGGTGACAGATACAAGGCAAACAGAAGATGAGAAAGCTGTGAAATCGAGCCTAAATATAGTAATAAATCGAAAATTTAAAGATTACGTTCCATCGATACGATATTGTTATCATTAGACCACATTCTATAGTTTCAACATTGTAAACATTGAAACGTGTGATGTTTTTACTAATTATATAATGGATTGAGTTCCGAATAAATAATTATGTTCATATGTATGCTCTGCGTATCAAATATAGGTACTTAATTTATGAATTTTAGTTCACATCACTGATTTAATTACTCAGGACGGGCTATAAATTATATTACAATTTTTTATGTATTTCAGATGTTCAAAATCAACATGTGCTCGAGCTGTGCAGAGTTTATACCATAATTTTAATACAGTCTGTAGTAATTAAGTCTGACGTCACCGCCTTGGTAAGATCTATTTACAGATTCATCTTTCCAAGAAACCAAAATTCTTTCAGCGAGACACTTTGTTTTCCTCATATTGTAATCAATTCTCATGTGTAAACAAGCAGATAAAAATGTATTTACTTACTAGTCTACACGTGTTATAAGCGTGAAAGTTTTTAAGAATAGTAGGTGGTAGTATTTTATAGTGTTTTAATATATATAAATTGTGCCATCTTTAGGTTTATTTATTGATGCAAATAAATAAATTTGATTTTTTATTTATTTATTTGTCGAGTATAATTTATCCTTCTAAACACACGTTATTTTTTACACAAAAATGTTAAAAAATAGTTACAAGGAAAAAGAAAGTAATCTAAAATTAAATTTAAATAATACATGTATATTCTGTGTCCTTGTTTAAATTATTATTGGATCGACTAATAAATTATCAAGCGGACATATTACCACAAATTAGCATTAGAGTTCAAAATTCTATATACTTACGAAGGCCTCGCACGTCCCTGCGCGTCCAACTCCACATATGGTACTCCGAGCCTAACCATCCTTGTAAACAGGCTCTGTTCCATATTACAATACTTCTGGAAGGCCATATTCTTAACCACTGGAGGTAGCTGGTGATGGTCACCGATCATGATCCAGCGCTTCAGCCGAGATCTACCGTCCTGGGGGTTCTGCAGCAGCAGCGGTATGAAGGTCTCGATCTCCAGAATTTGAGCTGACTCCTCCATGAGGATATTGTCGTATTTGAATCCTGGATAGATACAAAGATTTCGATTTGTCGGTATATTTTTTATAGTTACGATATATTATGTAAAAATTTTGACAAAAACTAAAAAATTCAAAAGGGATTCAGCATTATTTCTTACTCTATTATCGTCGTTTCATTGTAGTGTGATGAAGTAGGATTTATCATATTTTGAACTATCTGACCTATCGTCTGTGTATTCCTTGCGAGTTATCAGACTTACATTTGCAATAAATTTAAGAAGAGTTATTTAAATCTACATTAAATAATAATTACTTCTAAAAATATTTGGAACAAACGAAATTTAGCAGTCAAATCAGCTTTATTTTTGGTGTCAAACTCACTCATTGTCCTTTTTTGTGGATACAATAGCTAATTTGAATAAACTTGTTTGGCGGATAACTTGGCCAACTAACTTCTTTGAATACTAAACATACCGATGTTTGATTAACGGATTCAGAATTTGACAGGGACGACGGCGATGCACGTCATGACTTAAACATATACATTTAACAGAATATTTGAATGACAATGATGACCATTGCTATTAAATATAAGAATAAAAGATACCTTTAAATTTAATTAGAACATAAAGGATAGCACTTCCCTATTTTTACCACTTATCTCCAAATATACCCACATAATTGACACCAAAAAACTCATAATGACATAATATAACATACCCATTTGCACAAGTTCAGATCGTTTCAAGGCAGCATGTGTGCACGTCATGGCGATGATCTTAGCTTCCTTTACGAGTAAGTACTTGGATCTGTCCAGACCAGAGCGTAATAGCTCGAACGCTCGAAACTCTTCTAACTCTTCGAATATGTGGTCTATGTACCTGGTAAGGATAGTTAATTTATGTATTGATATAAGGAATAAATTATAGAAAGGCATATTAGACTTTTGATGTAAGGTATATAGCTGAGAAAACTACAGTTACTTTCATCATATTACCATACCACATCATATTAAGTTTTAAGGAAATAGGAGTCAAGTAAGCAGTTACCTATAGCAACTTTCAGCGATTTCCATGTCCTCTTCATAGGATTTTCCAGGGAATAAAGGCTTTGGAGCATCGTCGAAGAATTCATGGAATGGGAATTCTTTACTGATAGTTTCGATTGATTTCGGCTGTAAGAAAAGATTTTGTTACTTCGTTTTGTAGTAAAACATTAATTAAGATTATATAACTCATAACTATACTCGCGAAATACCTTTTATAGGAAACACCCGTTTAATAAATCAACTATCTAACAACAACTATCAAACAAAAAGGCTAACAGTATTGAAATTTTCTGATCAAACAGAACATCTTCAGCAAAGGAACCGATAGATAACCAAAGTCCCTTAATTACGCCATGCATGAATCTTTTACATCAAACAAAATATCGTCACAAAGAACGTATATCTAAGTCCACATATACCTGTGTACGGCAAGTCCTCAAGAACGCCTGCCACCTCGGTCGCACATGGTACACGTGGAAGTGGTGAGCCAGTTCGCACGTGGCGCCCGCTTCACCACCCGCTTCTAGCGTGTTCTGGAGTCGAGCCACTTGGCCCAGTAGTTCTAGACGCTTGGCTAGCACGTAGTTCACTCGCCCGTATCTATAGGTGTGGAGATAGTGTCAAAAACAAAATCTTGCTCAAACTTCTAACCGATACGGAAATAAAAGGTGGACTTGAAAACTGATTGTACAAAAGGAATTTACCCTCAACCATTCGATATCAATCTATATAAAAAAAATGAATCGCCAAATGTGCTAAGAGTATAATCCGAGAATGGCTTTACCAATTAGAATTTATTATAATTAATGTTTTTATTATGGCACAAGGAAGTTTATTATGGAGAGATAGAAACGTAAAACGGACAATAAGATAGAACTACGTCAGCCGGGATAATTAGTCCTTAATAATTCCAAATTATTATCTATGACCGTTCATACAGAAATGTGTTGTCAACCTCTGTCGAAATAGAAATTTCATGCATTGTTATGCGGAATACGAGGAATATCCGAGGAGGAGTTCTGTATGAGTTGTGATACACATATGTGCTATGATATATAAAAAAGCTAGATACGTTACCCGCTCTCTATTTTGGCAAGAAAAAACTCAGCTAAGTGCCCGAGTTTCACTTAGTCACGCACCATTCAGCGTCGTGGCTGGACGTTCTTTTTATATTTTAATCGGCAGTTGTTATTACGAAGTACATGAGTGAGACATGTATTATGTCTCGTGCGTGAGAGTGAAAGAGAGAACAACTGTATTGGTGATAATGCGTTAGTAAGTAGGTATATATTAATTACGCTGTTTTTTAGTGCAATGATGTTGGCGTATGCCGCGTCTACTAGTATAATAGGTCATTGCATATGTGTGTCTTAGATATTGTAGAAACACATTCAATAAAATGTTATATGATCTAAACTAGGAAATGTCAATGTCTAAAGCGAACCTAATTAGGTGTCATTCAACCCAATTAGCGTTTGTCACACCGATATTGAATGTCATGAAACAATATCATATAAATTTTCGTTCTGGGTTCATGACGCAATACATTAAAGCTATGAGTCTATATTAAGTACTGAGTGCAAATGTAAATGAACTTTACATATCGATGGTTGTTGCAAATTTTCGGAAATAGTGTTCCTTTTTAATGAGTGACTCACACAAACATACAGAAAATTTGCGGAATGTAATATATGGTTAAACTTACGCATATGCGAACTACAACCGCAAGGGACAAAAAACCAAGTGCTAGATAAAAGAGCAACTATGGAGTCTCTTGCCGGTTCTTCTCCATAGATACTGCTTTCCGAATCGGTGGTAAATGTTAAAACTGTTATGACGATTCAAAACTGCTTCTAGAAGAAGTCTTATTGAATAAATGAATGTTTGAGTTTGATATCTATTACTTCAAAATTTATAAGAGACTAGCTTCCGCCCGCGGCTTCGCCCGCGTGGTGTTTTGATAAAAGGTAGCCTATGTTCTTTCTCAGGGTCTAAAGATTGTCTGTGCCAAATTTCATCAAAATCGGTTGAGAGGTTTTAAGCGGGAAAGCGTAACAGACAGACAGACAGAGTTACTTTCGCATTTATAATATTATATAGTAGGGATTAGTAGGGATATATATCTTACTAGCTGCTCCGCGCGGTTTCACCCCCGTGGCTCCACCCCTGTTGGTCGTAGCGCAATGATATATAGCCTATAACCTTCCTCGATAAATGGGCTATCTAACACCGAAAGAATTTTTTAAATCGGACCAGTAGTTCCCGAGATTAACGCGTTCAAACAAACAAACAAACAAACAAACTCTTCAGCTTTATAATATTAGTATAGATTCATAATGATGCAATAAAGTATCATACAAAAGGCTTTAATTAATAGTCATCACTTCTTAAAACAGAATACGCAATACAATGATTTGCATATTCTTATCATCGTCCTAATTTTTTCCTGTAAAAAATTACTATATCGTAGTGTCCATATCAAAAAATCTCTTCGGTAAATGACTTGCAAAAAATATTTTAGCTAAGCGTTTTCCTCATTACCTTGTATGAACTTCCTAAATAGATAACAATCAGCAAAGATGACGCAATACAGCATACCGAAAGAGGTCAATCTGCGATGCAAAATGGTCATGGCTAAATAAAATCATAAGCATGACTAAAAAGGTCGACACAGCTAGACATATTTAGTACTCATAGTGTTCATTCATCATTGTCTTCTGTATAGAATATAGATATAATCAGTTCATCAAATAAAAATTGCTTGCACAAAAAGAATCATGTCATGAAAAAGTATTTACTTTGATAACGGCTGTATTAACTATGCATGAGTAACCGCAAAGTTGGTAATTAAAAGACAAAGAAAAACTGTTTTTAAATGCAATTATTTATATTCACTTTTTTGAGAAATGACTTCTTTGTTTTAAGATTCCTAAGATTTACTCCTTCTTTGCAAGAGTAGTGTCACACAAACGTAAATATTTGAATCGTTACGATTCATCATTTTAAATCATTTTCATTGCCTCAGCTCGCTTTTATTTTCTAATATAGGTTAAGAAATAGGTATTGTATATTAATAGCAGTCCTACTTTAACATTTTTATAGTATAACCGCACTTTATACAAATCAACACATTTCTAATATTCGATTGATCGGTCGATTGATTGATTGATTGATTGATAGTTGGATCGGTTGGTTAGTTGTTTGTTATCGATCAACTTTTAGATTGATTGATTGATTGTTTCGCACGATCGTTCCTTACCTCGAGAAGTCCTTATCAGTCTGTAGTTCTTCTTCTCCATGACCGAGACGCAACAAGTGTCGCTCGTCTACGTCTAATTCGGCCACTTTCTCGAACAGCTGGTTGAGCGCTTGGTTGCTGTGCGTCACCACTAGCGTGCGTTGCCAGGGGAAGTTGTGGTACAGGTTCGATATTATCTGTACTGCTACGTCCGTTTTACCTGTTTAGAGTAAATCCCGAAGTAAATAGGTGGAATGTGCACGATGTGAATTGGGATATGTGCAATAACGTCTTGATACATTTAGTATAGAATGTGAACAACACGATTGTTCTGTATTACTATAATACTGTGTGGTAAAAATATAATTTGAATTTTCGTCCGTGATATTATAATGTGCAGGTACAGTGGCGTATAGGCTTGAGTTCTGAGATTAGATAGCCAATGAAGCCTAAGACAAGGAACATCTTTGTCTGCTAGAGCACCTACTTGCCAGCGAAGAAAAATCGGTCAATTGAATAGATTTAAACAAATTTAACCAATTAATTATGTAACAGATATCACAGTAATTTTTTAAAATCGTTTAGAAACAAAGTAGTATTGTCTTGAGGCAAAATATGCAAGATATTTACATTACGACATTGTATTATTAAACAACTACCTACACTTAAAACTTATATTCGCGCAATGCAAATGTAAATAATACATAGTTCATAAAGCAAACAATTCGTGAATATCCGTTAACTAACGTAAATATTCAATAACAGTTCTAATTCAAGACCAATCTATTTTAGCAAAGCGTTGTTCGCTTTTATTGAATCGTAAAACAATTTAACTACTATTCTATAATAGACCACTTTAGCTGTTAAGAGATATTGTTTCACGATAGATTTATATTTACACTGAAATAAATTTATTCTAATGAACAATTACCCGATATCTCTCTATGATACAGGAGCTTTATTCGAATCATTAGAAACATAGGTAGAAAAGTTAATTAAATAATGATTACTCATGTACAATACTAAAAATAACATATTCATTTGTTTATAATATTGCAGTTGCGGTGCATTGACCACATTACCGCGTTTTATCTTTTTCAATATTGTTCCTACGCACAAATTACGTAAGATCGACTATTATTTTTAAACATTATGTACTCATTTCTGATAGAAACATTTATAATTCAATTCAAAACACATTAAAACTTTGACCAACACAATTTGATTAAGAATGGAATTAGTAAAAATATTATTAATGTGAAGCACAATTTTTCAAGTTAAAAAATAGAGAAAATAAATTTAAATTCATAAATTTAAAGACTGTTATTGTTATTTATATTTTAAAGTGAGTTCACTTATAATAATTCCAAGGTCTTCTATTTACGGACTTTCTTTGTTTTTCTCCTACTTTTTCGAATCGTATAAAACTACTAATTTTTTCTTTCTATAAATAAAACTTAAAAAACATACCTGTTCCCGGAGGTCCAACTACTAATGTAAGTCCCGGTTGCATTCCTGAACGAATTGCCTCCACTTGCGTTGGAGTAAATAAAATGTTGTTCCTGCAAATTGATATATGCGTTAGTCACAATCACTACATAGTATAAAACAAAGTCGTTTTCTCTGTCCGTATGCCCTTATGTCGCTTAAAATTTTTAAAACTATGCATCGAATTTGGATGCGGTTTTTTTTAATAAATAGAGTGATTCAAGAGGTAGATTTTAGTATGTATATTTTTTAGGTTTTAGACAAAGCGGGCGAAGCCGCGGGCGGAAAGCTAGTAATCAATAAACCCGATACTAATTCTTTGCACATATTGAAGAATGTACTTTTGGCAACAGCGTATGAGTTTGTTTGAACGCGCTAATCTCAGGAACTACTGGCACGATTTGAAAAATTCTTTCCGTTTTAGATAGCCCATTTATCGAGGAAGGTTATAGGCTAATATACAATCACGCTAAGACCAACAGGAGCGGAGCAATGCGGGTGAAACCGCGCGGCACAGCTAGTTAAAATATATCTCTACATTCTGATGAAGTACCACATTTGTTAACAATCAGGACATTGAAATTCAACAATAAGAAACGATTATAAAAAACATAATCAAATTAAATGTGCATAGAATTTTAATATTTCATCAACGTATTGTTGTATTGTTAAAATACATGCATGCATGGTGTCATTGCTATTTGGGTGTTAATTTGGGACATATTATAAGGAATATTAAAGCCAAAACAAGTGGACGTGCGTACATGTTTATGTCCATGGTTAATGTTTCTATATCTTAAAGATTTAATAAAATACTTTTCTCGTTTGTATGTTATTTTTTCTTCATTTCTTTCTTCCTAAAATAAAAAAAAATATTTTAAAACTTTTCCTTTTTGAAGTGAAACTTCTTTATCGGGGGTGGACAAATATTTTGTGTGACATTTTTGCGTTACGCCGCGCGCGTGACATTTTTGC
>CAJQZM010038697.1:0-11555 GCA_907164665.1 Colias nastes
ACCGTAATTTATTTTTCCTTTTATTTTCATCATATTCCCCTCCTTTTCTAATGGGTTTCATCCGACTGCGATTTTTTTTTGTTTCAAAAATTATCTACTCTAGTCTATTATACGGTAAACCTATTTATACATATAAGTTTTCATACACCACAAAACATACCTCTTAACTATGTAGAGCCAAGAAATTAGGAACTTTACCTACTGAGTTTAAACACCGTCATAACTTCCTCTGCTACCTGACGCACTCAATGTTTCTAAGGAATTCAAATGTACCTATGAGTCTTATGATTTGCTTTCTATGACCAGAAACTACAGTACTAAAAGCTCTTTTGCATGACGGCATGTAGCTTTTACGTACTGTGTGATATATTATTACAATATAGGCAATTATATTTGAAGTCATGTTGAGAAGTGTCATTGCCTTTCTGGTATTTTCTTCGATAAAAAAAAGAATTAATCTACAACGTCCAAATTATTTTAAAACCTAGGTAGAGCCAAAGCAAATTTCTCGAAAATAAATTGACAATAGAGCTTTATTTTATTGAAGTGAAACTTCTTTATCGGGGTTGGAAAAAAATTTAGTGTAACAATTTTTCGTTACGCGTGACATTTTTCCGTTACGCGCCATCTTTTCTTATCCCTACCACTTACCACGCGTGATTCGACGTATTTCTGTAAAGTTGCATAATTATAGTAAATTATTTTTTGAAAAGTAAGGTCATAAAGAAGTTTCACTTCTTACGTGTGTACACTAGTACACGCACACATTTTTTGAAGTGAAACTTCTTTATCGGGGTTGGAAAAAAATTTAGTGTAACATTTTTTCGTTACGCGTGACATTTTTCCGTTACGCGCCATCTTGTTTTTATCCCTACCACGCGTGATTGACGTATTTCTGTAAAGTTGCATATAGTACCTAAATTATTTTTTGAAAAATAAGGTCATAAAGAAATTTCACTTCTTACGTGTGTACACTAGTACACGCACACATTTTTTTTTTATTATTAGGATTCTCGTTGGGCCAATTAAAAAAGGATATATTATTTAATAATGAATGAAAACTTTACTATAAAATAATATAAGTAAAGTTTAACGAATATTGTAAATAAAAAATCGAAACCAGTATTTAACAGTTTATGGAATAGTGTGAAATAAATAAATTTGTAGTCTGATATTTGTTTTCACTTCATTGTTTGAGTTTAACACTCCGTAAATGTTATCAAATAGGTATACACTTTGATATTTTTTATTGGAATCTATGTTTATTCTGGGAAATACGCCACAAAAAGTAAACCGGAAAGTATTTTCTGTAAACTAAAATTGTTTGTTCAAATCTGAAAATTTATTCAACGTTATTGCATATACGTAATATATTTATTATGTAGGTCGTAGGTACTTCAAATTAATTTAATTATTTAAGATTTTTTATAAGTAGGAATTATAATATAAGACTTGTATTTATGTCTAATAAAATAAACCAGACAACCTACACTACCTACACAATAACCTTTCTATGCCCGGTTTAGGACTTTCTAAAATATCATATTAATCCGGAGTTAATAAATTAAGTTCATAGTAATTATAAAGGAAACGAACACAATTTATCATAAATCTACAGTAAATATAACGCCTATCATAAAAATACAAGCAATTTGTGTTCGAGTAGATATTGCCGTTACAAATTCTCTCACGTTCAGGTCCGTTAATCGTCCATATCTTTGCAAGTTGCTATTTCCACTTTCGATATTTCCTTAAAAGAATTTTAGATATTATACTCTCTCAACGCCTTCCTAACTAGATCTTAATTTGAAAAAAAAAAATTACGAATTAATTCAATACGTCATTTATATTTTCATATATATAAATCTCGTGTCACAATGTTTGTCCTCAATGGACTCCTAAACCACTTAACCGATTATAATAAAATTCGCACACCATGTGCAGTTCGATCCAACTTGAGAGATAGGATAGTTTTTATGAAAAAAAAAACGTAAACATGTAGGTACCACGGGCGAAGCCGGGGCGAACCGCTAGTATTTTCATATAAAAGTAAACCCTTTTTAAGATATTTACACAAATATGACCTACTTTAAAAGGGGTATTATGTCATTAAAGCCACATTCTACATAATATTCTTTTCCTAATATTTAGTGGGTGCTAATAGATTAAATCTATTATGCAAATTTTGCATTATTTATTCATCATTCGTCGGTTAACAGCTCATAACACAACCAACTTTAAGCCAAACTCTCAGGACTTGTGAATTAAGCAGTGCTTAATATGTGCTTCAAATTTGCACTAGGTATATTAGAATTTAACAGATTTAGTTCGTTATTTATTTGTTCTATTAACGGGAAGATGGTTATATTATAAGATAGCGAAGTTATTGTTTTAATAAAAAGTCTCCTTTTTAATAAAAATTGTAAATACGTATACACTACAATAGTCATGATAATATGAGTAGGTACATCGTTTCGGAATAATCCTTACAATTTTATCCTAACTTTATTTAAACTTTTCAAAGCATAGAATATAACAGAAAGCAATATCTCATAAACCTTTCGATACAAACCCTTATAATAAACACATAAACCATTTTTAATATAAAGTAATTCTCGCACCCAGGCTCAGTAGGCGATAAATAACATATTACTGACACCATACATTGACTGTGGCTTACGGTAATTAAATTTTATTGCGCCTAAGTAAAATCCATTGCGTCGTACATCTTACAGAATCAATATACGGAAGGCGTAATTAATTACATTGACATTCATATATTTCAAGTGTTAATAAATATTGACATGGAAGTATTGTAGTGAAAATTTATAGCCGTTAAATAGTTTTCGGTCGTAAATTTTTAAATGAGGCATTTAATTTATGATAATTAAATCGAATGGTAGTTTTCAACCGAATAAGTATAAAAAGATATTTTTTTCTTAAATAAATTAATTGATAAATTGGAGATTTGAGTAAATTTTTGTCAGAATAAAATTTAATTTTAAGGACATAGGTGTGGGAATATGGTTTAATCACTCCATTTTATCATCCTTGTGACCAAAATATGATAATATTATAATTTTATGTCTATTCACAAATATTGTGATGTTATCTAATAAGATACATATATCGTTTTATACTAATTTATACTCTTGCAATTCTATCTTCCGTAGTTTTATATTATTCGTTGATATAATTCATAGAAAAGTATCTACAATATGACTGATATAACTACTTATGTATATATGTATATTTTTTAATTTCTAAAATATGATGAAGTTTTCAGTCGGAATTTAACTTCCTACTAATTACGTACTGCCCAGTCAGACAGGTGATCAGTCATTCCGACTGCCATTGGCTTTTCTATTCCATTTATTTCTTCCTATAAACTTTGTTAGAAAGAAAGTATTTACATACAGGTACATTAATTATTTATGAATACTAATTAGTTATACGTTTATAACGATATTTTTAAATTTATAAAGAAACCTATTATACTAATAGTTTTAAGGGTTACAGCTGCTTGAAAATATATGAATTCATTATCTGTTATTATTATTTAGTGTTTTTTTCTTATAAAAAATTTAAATTTATAAAGCAATTAATGCTATAAAATTAAAATATCAAATTAAAAGTTATCTTAATAAATTCAAAAATAAGCCAGTTTTTAATTAAGTTGGAATTCCCACAAATATTATTTTTAAATCTACATTTAAAATATTTATTTGATTGAATATAAAGTACCTATATTTATAAATTACTTAACTGCTTGTCTCCTATTAGAATTAATATGTGCACTGCTATTTAAAAATCCATTTTTTTTTGTTATTTGCCTTGCAGAATTATTTTTATTATTAAATTTAAACTTAATGATAAATGACGTAAAGTAACTAAAAAATATTTGTTATTATGATTGTAAGACGATAAAATAAGTGTTTAATTAAAAATTGCATAAGCCTTAGCGGATTTTGTATATAATTGTAATGAGTTTAATACAACGTAATTGTCCAACGTAATTATACTTATAGCAAAAAACATGTTTAATTCCAGATTTAAATATTATATTAAATACAATGAATCAGCAGCTAAGAATTCTTACCTTCATTATTTATGTAAACTAATGCGCAACCTCAGACTATAAAATCAATTTATAATTTTATAGTATACATATACCCTGCGCAGGAAGACCCGCCTCGGCATCTAATTGGTTTTATTAAACTAACATATTACCCAGCAGGCTTCCCCTTAACGTCACCTTTCAATGCTCCAACAATTAATACGAACTTGATACTCTTTGTCCGTTACCCAACTAATTATTAATAATTAATTGCCAGTATTTCATTTAAATGACTTGTCATTTATGTAGCTTTAAATAATACATTTTGGTTATTTGTTTGAAAACAGGTTATCGTATGTGGGGAGGCATATTTGTTAGAGCGCGGTCGGATTTTAAAATCGGAGCCACAATTTGAATGTTATTGTGTATCTTGTGGAAAACGAAACGGATACATTGGATTTCAATCCTGCAATTTGGTACAAATCCTGCGTAGGAATGGTACGATCGTGTCTATTTACTATTGAAGCATGCTGCATGAGCCATCAGTACCTCTACCATGAGTTGACATAGTTAAATCGTCTGACGTAACTACAATAGTAAACGTGAATAGTCGGTAGGCTTTTTAGTTCCGCTGCGGCACACTAGGGGCGCTGTACAAACATTTCATACAAACCGCTTACTACAATCGCTAGCGAGTATCGTTTTTTTTTTTTTTTTTTTAATTCGGATAGGTAGACATTTGACCACCGTCCCACCTGATGGAAAGCGGTGACGCGGTCTATGGTGGTAAATCATGTCTACCTAGAAAATGCCTATTTATTCGCCTCTTGAAGGAACCCATATTGTAATTCTCCGGAAAGACAGACGCTGGCAGGGAGTTCCACTCTTTGGCGGTTCGCACTAAGAATGACGACGCAAAGCGTGAAGTGCGAGCAGTCGGCATTTCCACCAAGTAAGGATGGTAACCTGCAGTGCGCCTGGATGTTCGTTGAAAAAAAGGGGAAGCAGGGATGATGCTGTGCAATTCAGTGGCGCATTCGCCGAAGTGTAAGCGATAGAAAACCGAAAGACTGGCAACTCTTCGGCGATGTGTAAGACTCTGAAGGCGGTTTTTAGTTAAGTTATCGTCGCCTATAATTCTTTTGGCACGTCTTTCCATCGCTTCCAAAACATCAAGGTGGCATTTGGCAGTGCCTGCCCACAGGTGGCAGCAGTATTCCACACAAGATCTAACTTGCGCTTGGTAAAGATTTAAAAGCTGTTGAGATGTGAAATACTGCCGCACCTTAGATAGTATGCCAAGTTTTTTGGCTGCAAGTTGTGCTTTGGACACTATGAACCGCCCGAAGTTGAGATTTGGCGATAAAGAAACGCCTAGCATCTCCAAGTGGTCCGCCAATTCTATCGCCACTCCTTGGAAACTGGGAGTCAAGGTGAGAGGACTCTTTTTGGCTGAAAAAAGACAAGCCTGGGTTTTTGCAGCATTGAATCTGACTAAATTCGCTTCTCCCCATCTAGATACGTTTTGTAGTGTCAGATTCACCCGCTGAATCATGGCCTCCCTTTCCATTCGAATCATGTCTCCTGTCGAACGAGCATTAGATAGGTACCTCTCTACAATGGTGCAATCATCTGCATACCCGAAGATGTTTGATTGAAGTAGATCATTTATGTGTATCAAGAAGAGAGTTGCAGAGAGGACAGACCCCTGAGGTACACCGGCATTAATGGCCAATTGATCAGACGAGCAGCCATCAATAACTACTCGAATGGATCTTTCTCTCAAGAAGTCGGCTATCCAAGCTGTGAGGAGTGGAGGTAAACCGTAAGAAGGAAGCTTGCTTATAAGAGAATTATGCCAAACTTTGTCAAAAGCCTTCGAGATATCCAATGATACTGCTAATGCTTCACCATGGTTCTCAATAGCCTCTCCCCATAAGTGAGTCGCGTGCACTAGGAGATCCCCAGTTGATCTCTTTGGGCGAAAACCATATTGGCGATCGCTCAAAAGATCATTGGCCTCTAGGTATGCGAGCAATTGATTGTTCAATGCACGCTCCATAATCTTACAGATTATGGACGTGATTGAGATCGGACGGTAGTTTGTAGGGTCAGCACGACTTCCCTTTTTTGGTACAGGCTGTACGTTGGCAAGCTTCCAAGCTCTAGGTACGATTCCAGAAGAAAGAGAAAGGCGAAATAGGCGTGTCAGAATGGGAGACAACTCGGGTGCACAGGTCTTGAGAACCAATCCAGGAATTCCGTCAGGTCCGCTGGCTTTATTCACGTCAAGATTTATCATTATTTTTAAAACATCTTTATGGGTAATACGAACTTTGGACATAAAGGAACCGCAGTGGGGTATGGTAGGTGGACTAGCGTTCGTATTATCGAGACGTGAATTATTGGCAAAGAGTGACGCCAGAAGATCAGCCTTCTCTTTTGCTGTATGAGCCAAATCACCGTCAGGTTTCAAGAGTGGTGGCAGTGAAGGGCGAGAAAAGTTACACTCTATAGCTTTCGCTAAGGACCAGAAAGCTTTACTGCCAGGCGGGTAGCTTGCTAGCTTTTCACCTGTTCGTCGGATATGATCATATCGAGCTCTCTTCAGCACTTTTTTGCATAACTTGGCAGCTCTATTGAATGATCTCTTTCTAGCACCAACATCCGGTAATTTGTGGAACCGAGCATCGACCCATGATTTAAAGGCGTTCTGTTTAGCAAGTTCTGCATGCCTACATTCTTTGTTAAACCACGGTCTTGCTTTGTTGACATCGGAAATATCAGAGAATGGAATATAATATTCCATTCCTTGCCGGATAACATCAGCAACATCGTCTGCAACTTTTGACGGGTCGGTGGAAGAGAAACAAACTTGCCGCCATGGATAGGATGCAAAAAAGTGGCGCATCTCGTCCCAATCCGCTAATTTATATCGCCAAAGTCTTCTTCTTCCTCTTAAGGTAGTATCTGGAGGAGTAAATGTCGACACGGATTTCACCAGACAGTGGTCGGATGATCCCAGTGGAGCGGAAACCGTAACCGAATAACGATCTGGATCCGGTGTCAGAATAAGGTCAAGGCAATTAGCAGAATGATTTTCAATATCCGGGACCCGAGTAGCTTCATTGACTAACTGGAAAAGGTTGAAGGATGTTGCAAAATTAAATGCCTCTTTTCCAGCGTGGTCCGTCTTCTGGAATGGGAACAACCAATCTGCGTGACACGCATTAAAATCCCCGAGGACGACAAGTTGAGCTAACGGGTAAAGGGTCTGTGAGTGGTCAGCCGCTTCACAGAGGTAATTAAAAAGTCGAGTTGTCTCCGAGTTTCCGCTATGCGATCGGTAAACACATGCATACACAATTTTTTCACAGCCTGTATCCACGAGAGTCCATAAGACAGAGAAACTGGGTTCCTCAAGGTGACGGAGACGTAATACGCAAATGTCATCGCGAACATATACACATGTACCTGCCTTGGGGTGGAAGTTATGTTCAAGAGTGTATCCAGGATACAAGAGATATGTCGCGTCAGCTGGACACTTGATTTGAGTCTCCGTGAGAAATAGTAAGTGAGGCTTTTCAGTCTCAAGATGGTGGTGGACTGCATCGAGATTAGAGTGCAGACCTCGAATATTGGAGAGGTGCACTTTTAAGGAGAGGATGTGCAGCCGCTGTGAAAACTTACTATTTTTGTGGACCTTTTTCATTTTTCTTTTATTAATTAGACGAAGAATAGGCGGAGAGATAAACAGAACTTGGATTAGGCTTTACGACCAGAGCCACCTAAGTGAACATAGATCTGTACACTTATGGGAGTCTAGACTGGAGACTGCGGGGACGCCCGAAACCCCCTGAATATCGCCAACGGGTCCTCTCGTCCGGTCGCCAACCGGCACGTTGGAGCCAACTCAGGATTATGCACAGGCGGCGGGGCAGCCTTTCACGGGTGGCTAACCCGCTAGTTGGGCCCCCTACAACCTGCGGTCGGCCAGCGGTGAACCGTTTCTTCGGATCCCGCTACCCTCCATATCTAGACACCCGGCGACGAAATACTAAGCCACTGGAATCGGCTCATAGTCGTAAAAACAAATTATCCAGTACATTTATCATCCCGAATGGTTTCACCAGACCTCACACCGGAACACAACAACGCTGCGAACGTCATCGCTTGGCGGCATGGCGTCGTCAGGTGGGTGGTAACTAGCCACGACATAAAGTCTCCCACCAGAATGCTCGTTTTGCACAACCCAGGGGGCACGTGTAGGGAATCAAGTGTTAGCACCTACGGACGCGAGCATATGCGCCCCCCAAAAATCGTGTGCGTAAACTCATGGTAGACCTACTGGTGACGCGCCTTTTGGTGTGTGCTATTACCTATAGTAGAGCCATTTTAATAGGCAACATTTGACAGTTCAACAAAATTCAACAATGTAACCTAGTAACGACGATATAGAATAACATGATATTTCGTTTTGTTAGAACTGCACATTTGCTTAACTTTTTTCAATTACGATTACATATTTATAATAATAATGACCGATACAAGTAATTTTAAGATTTCATTTTACTGATCAACCATTCTAAACATAATAAACAATTTCTGAATTAAAGAACTGACGTCGCTACAATTTTGTGTCAATAAACTTTTTTTCTCTTTAAATACCAGAGACGTTACTCTAAAAATCGAAATCTGACATCTTGAATCGAATGCATTGATTAGGTACTTGTGAATAAAAATCATCATAAATTAATAAATGTGTTTCAAGTTCGATTGACAAATGTTTCAAGTCCGTATCGATTAATTCACTTTAATCGATGTTTTTAAGCAGGTTACCTCTCTTCGAAGATAAAATTGATAGACGTCAAATGTTGCCTATTAAATTGGCTCGACTATAGTAACTTAGCAAAAGGAAATATCTTACTTGTATTAAAGTACCTATGCCTAATACCTATGTATATTTGCGAGTTTAAACTATTCCTGTGTTCTTCAATTTATTATTGATTTGATATCATCTTTGTTAAAGGAGTGATTGGTTTGCAGCAGCTGAAATAGTTCCGTGATTCAACACACAAACTTAAAACTTTTACAAGTAATAAATAATTTTTATTACTCATAACAGCTCTCTTACACTTCAATTTTCTTTCGACTATTCTTTCACACAGTTTATAATATAGATACCTACAAAAGTTTTAATCAGTTTCTGCTTTACTAATATTTTCTTAACAACACTGCATGCCAGCCATTGACTTATATAAGAACACTTCTTATTAATCCTACAGTCACAATCTAATTCTTTTCATTATTTGCGTCTACATTCACGAATGTAATCTGACACCAAGAATTTACATGTGGCAATCACGGATTTCTTGCACTTAATTTAATACCCATAGCTTTGAACACACAGCTGTCAGACTAATGTCATATTATCTGCTTTCAGGGCTTAGATTACAAAATAAAAGGCAGATGGAGCATGACAATCTTCCATCGCCCTTGTCAAAGAAAATACGAAATCAAAAACGAATACGAACCTCCGCCAGTGCCATAGCGATTCTAGTGTCATGCAATACGTCAAAAGGGGTTTGCTATTTTATAGTAAAAAAATGCTGTCTTGTGATATTAAAACGCTGTAAAATTTGTTCCCGAAAACAAACAAATAGATAAAACATCGTTTTACAGGTTTTCTGTAGATTATTTGGCTTATTTAATTTTGTATAGAAATAATAATTTTACATATACGAAGGAATACAAAACTTCAACGTATGCTGCCAGTATTTTGAAAATGAATTTGCCATTTTTATGGGTAAAACCCTTAAAAGATCTTCGTGGTAGTGCTGTTGGATTTTTCGACCGTGAATGTGATTATTTGTATAGTGCAATAAAGATCATCATTATTAGATAATTTTAATAAGCGTAATACTTTTTTTTTGTTACTTTTATATAGCTGAAAAACGTCAGAGTCGTTTTCGCCCGCGATTTAATTTATTTGAACTCCGTGATGGATATGACAAAATTATTATTATTCAGGAATTATATTTATTTAATATTTTATTTTTATTTATTATCCACTAAAGCAGCTGACAATGTGGATGTCGTAAGGGTCACTGAAAATCAGTGTTAAGGTATTATGCCTCAGGTATCCTGAGTGGCTTCCTTTTTTAGCGCAAGCAACCATACATAAATTTATGTTTTCTATTACTTACCTATTATTCATAATTTACAATGCTATTATTGTGGGTTTGTGTGTATTGGAATAATTAATGGTTTCTTCCTTCTTTCTTTCTCAAAATAAAATGTCCCGTGTTCTCGACTAAAAACTACCGCTATCCGCATTCATATACATGTTTTGAAAATAAAAAATAATATAATCATTGTAATATTGAAACATTTTTTTTATGTAATTTATTTAATTAAAAATTGAATACAATTTATTATTTTGTTCATTAACTTTAGTAGGTAGGTACTTTATCATTTATGTAACAAAAGAATTTATACGATAGGTATTATAAAAAATTATCATAAACAAGAATTTATATTAAAATTAAAATTAAAACCTGACAGCTAATTTATGTAGCCTACGTTACTAACACCACTACAATTTCACCTCATAAATCAAAATCGGTTCAGCGGTTTATACTGCAGGGCATGCCAAAGAAATATTAAAGGTACATAGATACACTCGAAAAACATAACCCTCTTTCTTCCATAGTCGGGGAAAATTTTGGGAAAATTTTCAATATCTGGTAACATAACACCCACACATAAGCACCGCGTACGTACAGTGCAGCGGCGAAATGACAGCACACATAGCTTTATGGAAATGACGATAAATTATTCGGTTTAGTTCGGCAACGCTCCATCTGTCTTTTATTTTGTAATCTAAGTTTCAGGGTATATTTAATGGACTTTATATTGCTTAAACGACTTAGTTACGGGCTGCTTTAATACGATTGGGAAAGCGAAAGGACTCCTTATTTATTTTTTAGGTTAGTGCTATAGATATTTCGTATATTTATTTCACAGGTTTTATTATTAAGTGGTCTCACACAATCAAAATGAACCATAATATTATAAGTTTTTATGAAAGACTCTTTTCCTTTTGCTATAAAATCAACTTTTGCCTTATAGCACGTTTTCTCAAGTTTACATTGATTTGCTTTTTACATTTATTTAGTTGAAATAGTTTCGGTGGATGATAAAACCATATTTTTGCCACAAATTCAAAACTTGAAGAATTGAATTACAGGTTTAAAATTCTATCTTCGTTGCAGTCAGTTTTCTATCTTATAGTTTAACTTTAAATGACAGTCACAATCCAGTACTCTAAATACTAATACCACAGTATTACAATATTATTTCCTACAGTAAGGAATCGCCTTTGATGTCGCGCGATGCCGCCGCCAGCGTAGGTACTTACGCTGCCACACGAAAATACGCTAGGGTTGCAACAAATGGGAAATAAAACAATTGTGATTATTAATATTATGATGAAATC
>CAJQZM010038698.1:0-27719 GCA_907164665.1 Colias nastes
TTTTCGAAGTTGCAAATTGGGATTTACATCACCCTAACTGATCCAAATAACATACCAAAAATTCATAACTACATCGTGCTTTGCGAATTTAATGTTAATTTCCACTGGCCTATTACGCGACCAAGCCAACTAGACGCTCGGGTGGAATGCGGCCTCCCCGCCCGCATACCGCCTCGGGTACCGCGTTCGCCTTAGTACGGTTCGCAGCATAACGCATTCGCACGTTTCCAGCGCTAGTTATTTTTGTACTTTTTATTTGTTTAAATCTTGTTGTTGACTGTTAAGTTTTTTTGTTATTTGTTTAAGTTTTTAGTATGTTGTTATTCATAGACAGCCCTCGAAATGGGGAATAATAAGAATATTCATAACGGAGAGCGAACAGTGATATTACGAGTGTTAAATTTTTTTGAAGAAGAGAATGGATGTTGATTGTGACGATAATTGATAATGTAATGTAAATAAAGCACTCATTTATTTTTGTACACCTTATCGTATTTTTATTATCCCTCCGAAATATATATTTTTTTTGCTATCTGTACCCGAGACATGTGCGGGTGACGTCACATTTGACAAGGATCTAGTTAGCTTGGTCGATTAATAGATATACGGCAATCGGAACAGACTCAGCCATGCTGTGGGCTAACACCAGAACAGCGCGGATTTTCAGTCCAAGTATATCAATTATCAATGATACTATAACCTCATAAGTATATAAATAATACAGAGAAATTTTATGAAACGACTATTTGGAGGAAAACTACAAGCCAATAAATTATCCGAAAGACAAAAACGAAATGCAGTTACGTCTTTTTCATGAAAAAAAAAACAAATAAAATAAGACGATTCATTCTTAATCACTACATGAGTAAATAAATAGTACATTTTTTTTAAATCACTCGAAAATCTATTTATTTTTTATTTAACCGCTCCCGCTTTTATGCTTACCACAAACAAATATTTTGCCAGTAACTACTAACTTTTAGAAATATTTATATCAGTACTAGGTTTCCGCCCGCGGCTTCGCCCGCGCAGTCAATCAAAAACCCGCATAGTTCCCGTTCCCGTGGAATTTCCGGGATTGCGTCATTTTCCCGGGATAAAAAGTAGCCTATGTCCGTTCTCGGGTATCAAAATATCTCCATACCAAATTTCATGCAAATCCAAATTCAATTCAAAAAAAAACTACTGATAGTTTAGGCGTGATTGAGTAACAGACAGACAGAGTTACTTTCGCATTTATAATATTAAGTATGGATTTTTTATCCTATCCTACTAATCCTACTTCCTACTAATATTATAAATGCGAAAGTTTGTGAGGATTGATGTATGTGTATGTACGTTTGTTACTCTTTCACGCAAATACTAATGAAGCGATTACAATGAAATTTCCACACATATAGAGCGTAACTTGGATTAACACATAGGATAAGTTTTATAACGGAAATCCCACGGGAACGGGAACTATGCTGGTTTTTCTTTGAAAACGCGGGCGATGATTTAACGATCTGATCAAACTATATTGGACACATCATGAAATGCGACAATTTCAAGAAATGATCAATCATTGCATGAAATGAGCAAATCTACGATATGGCCACGACATATTATACAGGGTGTCCCGCTATCGGTATACTAAGCGCGAAGGAACTTGTAGTTTTGCATACACTGATCACGTAAAAAATACTTAAACAGAAAAATTACGTCAAAAATTGTTTGCTAATTTTTTCCATAAAATCCATGTCTTCTTCTCTAGCTTCGCGCAGCCGGCATATACCGCTTCGATAATGTGAGTATTTTGTCTATGAAAACATAATATTAAACGATAGCTCACGTGCTGGTAGCAAAGTTGGGCGGGTTCCTTGTTAGGGGTGTATACAAAGAGTTTTAAGAATTCATCTATTTGAAAAAAAAAATGCGTCTGGAATTTTATAAGTATTTTTTTAAGAACTCAGCGTATGCAAGACTATAGCCTCCTTTGAGCTTAATATACCGACGGTGGGACACCCTGTAGATATAGTATTGTAATATTAGCGAAACAGAATTATTCTAAATTCTTACCATTGCTTAGAGAATTGCTTCTCCTCCGGCTGCTGTCAACTCTTGCGCCTGTACGAGATCTGTGCACCACTTTCGTTGGTGACGTCACATTCCTGTAATCAATAAAAATACTAAATTATAATATGCGAAAATATAAACAAAAACTACAATTATTATCCATACTAATATTATAAATGCGAAAGTAACTCTGTCTGTCTGTCTGTTACTCAATCACGCCTTAACTACTGAACCAATTTGCATGAAATTTGGTATAGAGATATTTTGATACCCGAGAAAGGTATTAGGATAGGTTTTATCCCGGAAATCCCACGGGAACGGGAACTATGCGGGTTTTTCTTTGACTGCGCGGGCGATGCCGCGGGTGGAAAGCTAGTTAACTATAAATGTTCATTTAAAATTAAAACAAATAATAAATGTAGCAAAAAACATTTGACAAGAAAACCTCACGAAATTATTGTATTGTCACCGATCCTTGATATGAGTACAAAGTTTGAATTAAATCTGTCCGTTTAAAGTGGGTCAAAATCGAGTCTAAAGAGGTCGGTTACATACAATTTACAAACATACAGATGAAGCTAATAATAGCTTTTAAAATGGTGCAAACTTTGTACACTTATCAGGGATTTTATGGATTTAATTTTGAAGTGAAACTTCTCTTGTCGCGTTGAGAGTAAAATTTCAATGTCGCGTCATGACAATACCGTCACGTCATGGAGTAATGCGACGATTTTGCTATCTTCGAATTTTGCCAAAGAAGTTTCACTTCTGACACGTGTGCTCGGCACACACGCTCTTTTTTAAACTATATCCACCTATAGTAATTAACATGATTTTTTTTAAATATACAGGGTGTCTCAGAATGTTTTTCGTTTTTCAACTGACCGTTATGCGTCAACCACTGATAGTGGGGGGAGGGGAGAGGTCTCAAACGCTTGGCGGGTTTCTGTAGTTTAGGAGTGATGAGTAATTACATGGGATCGCAGCGAGCATTTTGCGTGCGAGCGTTTTACAAAAACAACGATTCGTACACTATTGTTCGGCGTATATAGGATACAATTCAATATAACAACATTACGAAATGTGCCATGTGCTAATTTGATCAAGCATTGGGTGCGTAAGTTTGAAGAGACTGGGAACACAATGCCGGATAAATCAACTGGGCGCAAAAGAACATCGAGAACGAGCATGAACGTCGACCGCGTTCGCCAGTCTGTTATGGACGACCCGCGACAGGCACTACGATTGCGCACAACTTCCTTAAATTTGAACAAATCCACGGTGCATCGCATTATTTCCCAAGATTTGCATTTTCGCCCTTATTAAATTGTTATTGTTAAAGAAATGAAGCCCGATGATCCTGCTAAACGAGTCGAATTCTGCAGGACAATGAAATTCAGGAGGAGACATCTCTTGGCCACCAAGAAGCCCAGATTTAACAACTACTGATGATTTTTCTGTGGGGCTATCTAAAAAGTAAAGTTAACAATCCATTGCCACTCAACTTGAATGCTTTGAAGCAAAGAATCACTGAAGAAATCAACGCTAATCCAAGAGCAATGCTCCAGCGAGTGATTTAAAATTCTTACTCCAGACTAAACGAGTAAGAACAAGCTAATGGGGCGCATTTGCGAACGATCGTTTTTCATAAATAAAATTCATGAATTGCCCTTTAATTTGATGCTAAATAAAACTAGTTTAAACTGAATGTTCTTATTTTTATTTCATATTAAAAAACGAAAAACATTCTGAGACACCCTTTATTTATTACTTATAACATAATTAATAAAGATAAATAAATACCTTTCAATATCACACTCCTGCCTTGTAGGACTCTCCGCTCTTTTCAAACCTATACTCTTCAATCTTGTCAATAAAGATAGTTCCGTGAGCCCTCGTCGCCATATTGGTTTCTGTTGCATATTAGTTGTTGGTTTATCTGGAAAGTGTTTAATTATTACAAACTAGCTTTCCGCCCGCGGCTTCGCCCGCGTAGTCAAAGAAAACCCGCATAGTTCCCGTTCCCGTGGGATTTCCTGGATAAAACCTATCCTATGTCCTTCCTCAGGTCTCAAGCTATCTCTGTACCAAATTTGAAGTAAATCCATGCAGTACTTTTTGAGATTAGCCCGGACATACATACAGACAAAAATTCTAAAAAATAAGTTTTTACAATAGATATATTGTAGTTTAAATAAATATTCAATGTACAATTTTGACTTTCCTACGATTTTATTGAAGTGAAACTTCTTTATCGGGGTTAGACAAAAATTTAGTGTAACGTTTTTGCGTTACGCGCCATCTTTTTTTTATTTTACAACCATTACAACTTGATCATTAGGAATTTATTACATCTATTGTTCGAACACAAATAAGTTACCGACTTTAAGATCGTGCCGACAATGTAAGTACACTATTGTTTCTTAGAAAACATTTTAGGAGTATACGATAATAAATCTATGACTCACGTAATCACGTGTTTGCTTAATTGGTGTCAGGTGTTCAAAATCCTCCATAAGTTGAAAACTCTATAACTCGAATTTTTTGGCGTCTCCCTTGGTATTTGACTTATAGAGGTTCTACTGTATATACATATATGTATCTATCTATATATATAAAACTCAAAGGTGACTGATATAGTGATCTATCAACGCACAGCCCAAACCAATGGACGTACCTATCGGGCTGAAATTTGGCATGCAGGTAGATGTCATAACGTAGACGTCCCCTAAGACCCTAAGAAAGGATTTTAGAAAATTCATCCCCTAAAGGGGTACCTAAAATAAGGGATGAAAACTTTTACCATGAAAATTTATCTTTTCCACGCGAGCGAAGCTGCGGGCAACAGCTAAATCAAATCAAATCAAATCAAATCATTTATTGCAAACTAATACTTTTACATAATATTAGAAACCTTATGCAGGTATTGCAATATAATATTATATTTAAATTACATTAATATTGTCACATACATTTCAATTTTCCAATACACAGATTACAATTAAATACAATTAATATACAATTTAGATATGTCCGGGATTATACATTATAAATATTCGTAGATAACGATATAAGACGTAAAATAGAAATACTCATATAGATGCATAGATATACATTGATTGCGATTGATTTATTTGGTAGTATACAATATATATTATTTTTTTGTAAATTGATAAATTATTGAAGTGAAACTTTTTTATCGGGGTTGGAAAAAAACTTAGTTTAACATTTTTTCGTTACGTAACCTAACCTAACCTAACGTGACATTTTTCCGTTACGCGCCATCTTTTTCTTATCCCTATAGCGACGAGCGTTTTAGGTTAACTTTTGAACTACCGCACGAGCGGAGCGAGCGGAGCGAGCGAAGCGAGCAAGTCGCGGCAGTGGCCGGCGTAAATATTCAAATAGGTAGCGAGGAGCGAAGCGACGAGCATCTTAGGTTAACTTTTGAACTACCGTACGAGCCGAGCGAGCGAAGCGAGCGAGTTGCAGCAGCGGCCGGTGTAAATATTTAAATAGGTAGCGAGGAGCGACGCGACGAGCGTGTTAGACTAACGTATTTCTGTAATATTTTATTTCATTTAATTTAATTATTATACAAAAGAAACAGAGACACATAAAGTACAGATAATAGGAAAATAATGTGTACAAACGGTGGCCTTATCGCTAGGTAGCGATCTCTTCCAGGCCACCGTATGTAATATGTAAAGAGAGACCTTAAAAGGAGGTAGGTGAGCAAAAAATAAGGCTTTAGGAAAAAAGAAAATATAATTATAAATTATATTATAATATTGTATGTTTAGTAAATTATTTTTTGAAAAATAAGGTCATAAAGAACTTTCACTTCTTACGTGTGTACTCTAGTACACGCACACATTTTTTTTTATATGTAATAGATATTAAGGGCGCTTGCTGTTAGTTTCAAAAGTGTCAAATAGGCTGTCAATTTGAAACTTTATGACTTATACATTTATGGTAGGTATTTGAGGCATGATGATGCAATCACTTTTATTACGGCAACAAACTGACACACGATTGGTGACATAATTTGTGTCTACCCTCACATAAGTGTAGTATATAAATACTACAACATTATTTTAAATAAGTATTTAATTTTTCAGCAGATTTTTTTATAAATTGTCATTTTAACTGACAGATAAGAGGGTGGTAGGTTTATTTTAAAGCAATATGTAAAATATAAGATTTTTTATTTAATTTAAATAAGTATTAAATACAACTTACCATTTTTCTCTCTCTTAGGACTATTATTTTGCACCCTCCGTTCCCTCAATCGTGGTCCATTATCGTACGCATTCTGACTGTGCGACCTTTCAACGTTATTCCTTAGTCTATCATTAGATTCTACATTAGTTCTAGATATATTCGAATTTAAATTCGCAACATTCGTATTCGTATTTGACACATTCGAATTTACAACATTCGAATTTGGAAGATTCGAATTTGACACAATCGAATTTGACACATTCGAATTTGACACAATCGAATTTGACACATTCGAATTTGGAACATTCGAATTCGAATTCGCTTCACCGTTCACTCTCCTATTATCTTGACTAGGGAACAGACATTCATACGTCGATTCCAATTCCAAATTTGGCAACGAAGACTTTCTTATTTTTTCATTCCTCAACCGCCTCACAGACAAAGGCGAAGCGTTTGACGTTGACGCCATACAGAGCCTCTCGTACACACCGTCACTTTTGACATTGACACTTGCGTCAGACTTGACATTGACAGCGTCAGATTTGACATTGACACTTGCGTCGGACTTGTCATCGCGACCTGTCACACTGACAGTTGTTGTTAAACTGATGTGTCCGTATTCTGAGTCCGGTTTGTCGAACACGGTGCCGTATTCTGAATTCTGTTCCGTATTGACAATGTTTACGAAGTCTGGCTGGTTCGGTTTGATCGATAGTTTCTGTTTGAAGTTGAAATCGAATATGTCTGTCTCTGGCCCTAATACGGGTATGGCTGTGTGCGGTGGACCTTTGTTTGACACTTGAATCACTGTAATATTTGATCTTTGTGGCGCACTGGAAAGAATAAAAACCAAATATATGATATAAAAATAATATTCAATCTTGAAAACTTCTAATATTATATTTTACGTAAGCAATTTTCACGCTACAACAGCTTATTGATGAAATTTGACTCATAGTCAATGTATCTGACGTTATAAGTAGTTTTATGTACTGAGAGTGAAACCGCTAACTAATTGAAATATAGGGTCGATTATTTTTGTAAATAGTGATGTAAAAAATACATTGTTGTAAAATATGTTATTAAATCATATCGTGAATGCAATATACAATATGAGGAAGTAGTAGTAGGTACCTAGTAATTAATTTTTAATTTTTAAAATTCAACATACCCCATTTAATATACTTAAGGATATGTTTAAAATACATGTCTAACTTTTAAGTTGCTATTTCAGCATTTATATCTATCCCTGATTATTTACAGTAATCAATAAATACATACCTCTCTTCCTCCTTAACTTCAGCATCAGTAACATTCAGACGCTGAGTATACGTAAAATCATCTAAATTATCAACCGAATCACTGATTTTATCCATCTCCGTGAAAAACTCGTCATCACTAGTCGACACTGTCCTTTTCAATATAGAATCATCCAAACAAACACTTTGCCCACAAATTTTAGCTACACTTTTCGGTTCGATCTTATCCCTACTAGTACTTGGTAAGGACATCGGCGCATCCCAGTTCGAAATATCAACTTCTGACGTCACTATGCTGTTTAGTGCATTCCTGACATTTGTCAGCGATGTATTGACATTAATGTCATTGAGCGGCGAGTTGACATTCGTTGTGTTGACATTTAGCAGATTCCGTACGCTCGCTAGGGTTGTCAACGTTTTGACATTGACAGTTTGTAGTGATGCGCTGTCAACTGATGTCGTTGTGACATTTCTGACGTTCGCTAGTGATGTGACGGTCGTGTCGTTTAGTGTAACTGTAGTGGGTCGTGTGTCACTTAATGTAGAAGTTACTGCGTGTGTGCTGTTAACGTTTTGTGTATTTGTGTGTGTGCTTGTGTTTACGGTAGTCGTGGTTGTGTGTTCTGTAGATTCTATAGAGTTCTGTGTGGTTATTGGACGGATATTTGGACCTAATTCTATTCCCGGCACCCTGGAAAGAAGAAAATTATTTAT
Source organism: Colias nastes (assembly GCA_907164665.1). Classification (NCBI taxonomy): domain Eukaryota; kingdom Metazoa; phylum Arthropoda; class Insecta; order Lepidoptera; family Pieridae; genus Colias; species Colias nastes. The sequence continues at coordinate 8,253 of CAJQZM010038698.1, forward strand.
TTTAGATAGGTTGGACAAGAGAAACTTCAATTTTAACGATCATTAATAACTCCTGCCCCGGAATCACAGACACAATAGAAAATCTATTGTGTCGTGGACCGATCGGGCCGTTCGGGGCTCAATGGGTTAAAATTGAAAAACATGGCTGATTTATTTAAAAGCAACTTGCAAAAATTTAATTAAATATTTTAACTTGTTTAACTTTTGTTATTGAAATAAAAACATTAAAATCCTTCGTCAGAACTCGGAACATTTAACGCAGAGGTGTATATTGTATATTATATAGATCTACTTTTATATTGATCTACATACTACTTAGTACTACATACAACACTAAACTACACACTAACCTTATCACCAACTAACCCCTATCTCCATACCTTAGTGTCCTCCTATATATATACACGCGCGCAAAAAAAAAACAACATCGCGATTCAGCTCACCTATCGACCGGTACGGGCGGTGTGGGCGGCAGCGGCGAGGTGGGGTCTCTCGCGGCCGCTCTCGGCACCGCGGCGGCTGGCGGCGCGCCGTATACGTTCTCACCGCGAGGTATTATGCGTAATTCGTGTATTATATACATCTACATACATACTAATTCGAGCTATATACTATAACTACCTACACATAACATCTACTACATACTACAACCACTACGTGCTGCAAATGCCATAACTAGGTACTACAAACTAAACTGCTATTATATTACTCAATACAATACCATTACGTTTCTACATACTGTATCACTATTAGATACTTAATACTACTTTAATACTAGACGCTACCACACACTACATCGCTCTTATATAGTTACATACCATCCTACTACATACTCAACACTACTACACTAATTAGACACATAATTATTAATAACTAATAAGTATACACATTACACAACACTTTTATACACTACATTACAACATACCACACTACTACATACTACACACTTACCTTATCACCGACTTACCCCTATCTCCATACCAAAGTGTCCTCCTATATATATACGCGCGCGCAAAAAAAAACAACATCGCGATTCAGCTCACCTATCAACCGGTACGGGCGGTGTGGGCGGCAGCGGCGAGGTGGGGTCTCTCGCGGCCGCCCTCGGCACCGCGGCGGCTGGCGGCGCGCCGTATACGTTCTCACCGCGAGGTATTATACGTAATTCGTGTAATTTCGTGCGGAGTGTGGACACCCAGTCTTGCATTGCGTCCCTGATGATGTCACAAACATTATAAAAATGAAAATTATGTTTGTAAACTAATTCTCATCATATAGATTATAGAGGAAACTATATTTTCAATGTCCATCTACCCACATAATACAACATATAAAAAAGTGACATTTCAAACTTAAATCAAAACTCAAACATTTTTTTATTAAATTAGACTCCTTCTTGAAGCACTTTTGAATTGTCATTACATATTTTAACATTTACCACTGATTTGGAAAGCAGTATCTATAGAAGAGAACTGGCAAGAAACTAAATTTTACAAAATATGTAACTACATAATATATTGTAATAATGATGCCAAAGAACTGTCTGTGGTTCTTACATGACAACTTTCCATTGATTTTCATATTTCATATATACATTAACTAGCTTTCCAACCGCGGCATCGCCCGCGCAGTCAAAGAAAAACCCGCATAGTTCCCGTTCCTGTGGGATTTCCGGAATAAAACCTATCCTATGTCCCGGGGTAAAAAGTAGCCTATGTCCTTTCTCGGGTATCAAAATATCTCTATATCAAAATTCATGCAAATTGGTTCAGTAGTTAAGGCGTGATTGAGTAACAGACAGACAGACAGAGTTACTTTCGCATTTATAATATTAGTATGGATACTATAATAGGCTCTCTCAACTAGTGAAATTTTTATATTAGATATAAATTTAATACTTTGAGGAAATGGAGAAAGAATTTCAACCTTAACCTTCCTTATTTACTACTTGCACTTACTTATAATTTATGTCCTAAGCAGAATAGCTAATAACTCACCAATCAGGAGCCACCATTCTGACAGGTCCGCTTTCCGTATCCACTAGAAAATCATACTCCTGCCCTGTATGAGGTTTCACACTCGCTGTCACGTGTCTTGCGCCTTTGAGACATACTCGCCACGCGGGTTTGTGCGCGTGTGTCGTCGGACTGTCTTGTGTGGGGTACTGTTCAAGGTATGGTGTTTTACCGTTGTGCACACAGAGCAACGTCCACATCGGTTTGAGAGGTGGTTTCTGTAATGTGCATAATAAGATTGTTGTAATAATTATCTATATAAAAATAAATCCCTATTTCCCTTGGTCACGGCATCACGCGTGCGGCGTGAACGTTTGGAACGATTTCGATAGTTTTTCTTTTGATGTGTTCGTTATTGTAAGGAGAAGGATGTTGTGAAAGAAAAGCTTTAGAAATTTACGAATAAAATTAAGAAAATGTTAAAACTTGACTACTATATAAATTTCAAGGATTTGACAATAGTAATATTGTTTAAATTTCACGACAAGTTCATCCACTAAAATCTATGTTATGTTACAACAAACACATATTTTATGAAATAAAATAAAAGCTTGCAATTCGGTAAAATTGGCATACGGGTAATTAGTCTTCTACTGTAATTATAGATGCATATATGTGTACATATACAGGGTGTACCACTGTTGGTATACTAAGCTCAAAGGAGGTTATAGTTTTGCATACGCTGAGTACGTAAAAAATACTTATAAAATTCATTATTATTCATTGCATTTTTTTTCAAATAAATAAATACTTAAAACTCTATGGGTATATCCATAACAAGCAACCCGCCCAACTTTGCCACCAGCACGTGAACTATCGTTTAAGATTATGTTTTCATAGACAAAATGCTCTCATTAGAGAAGCGGTATATGCCGGCTGCGCGAAGTGAAGGAAACATGAATTTTCAGGAAAAATTTAGCAAAAATTTTTTGACGTAATTTTGTCCGTTTAAGTATTTTTAACGTTATCAGTGTATGCAAAACTACTAGTCCCTTCGCGCTTAGTATACCAATAGTGGGACACCCTGTATATATTGATTTGATAGTGCCAGAATGTGCTGTGTGCTGTTTAATTTTTTCAATTAATTATCAGTCTTTATGTGTAAAATAAATATCAACATACCTTGTGCACCAATGGTCGTAGCTTGCCACTATAATCTTCCGGTATTCTCTTGAGGTACGCATTCTTTTGAATCTCTCTATAGTACACAGGGCCTTCGTCGCGCCCCGACAACATTGTTTTACATACATTTACAGCGTCTGAAAGCGAGAAAACGTGTTATACTTTCGAAAGAATTAGAAAAAGAGGAATTGGAAAATCGTTTATTTCAATTCACATTAGAAAAATCTATACTAATATTATAAAGCTGAAGAGTTTGTTTGTTTGAATGCGCTAATCTCAGGAACTACTGGCCTGATTTGTAAAATTCTTTCAGTGTTAGATAGCCTATTTATCGAGGAAGGCTATAGGCTATATCGTCGCCGTAGAAGAGAAATCGAACAACTAGCATTTTTTCCAAAATCTACTTTTTTGCATTATATTAAAGTTTAAAGTTGGCCGCATCTTTTGACCTTACCCTCGCTTTGAAATCTCGTTTTGTTCGTAAGATATAAAAAAAAGTAGGGTTCTGTAACAAAAATGAACATTCAATAATGGAAGTATAAATTGAGAAGAAAAATTGAATAACTGACTAATAAATGATTAACTTTCAAGATAAACCCATAAGGTGTTAAATAAAATGCATAATGAGCGTTAATCATTTTCGCCTCGCCGCAAATTCTGAGAATGCAAAAAGAAAGATGTGGCAAAAACGAACAATGTACATTATTTAAAAAAAAAACACTATTTTTTACGATCGTACGATCGCTGAAACCACAGATTGTGAAACAGACTTTCAGGAACTAAGGGAGCATGGTGAATCGAAAGAAAACGAACAAGGTAGAGCAAATAAAGAAGGCAGAGAAAATGAAGAATCTAAAAAAATGAAGATGCTAAAGACAGCGAAGAAGCAAGAGAAAATCGAGAAGTTGGAGATAACGACCAAGCTAGGGATCATTATCCCATAGGAGCGTTTCATGTAACATTTTTGGATAATTCTCGTTTTATTTTTAAAAGTTATTTTTGTCATTTTACTCATTAGGTATAGTACTTTCAATGTCAGTATAAAGTTTTTTGATATCTGTAATTATAGTTATGGAATAATCGCCTGCGCACACTTTACGATTATACCTGATGGAATTCCAGCCATAGTTCTTAAAACCTGTGCGCTTGAACTTGCTCATATTTTGACACGCCTCTTTCGCCTTTCGTTGACGACTGGAATAGTACCGAAATCATGGAAACTTGCCAACGTGCAGCCTGTGCCCAAAAAAGGCAATCGTGCCGATCCTTCCAACTACGGGCCAATTTCAGTCACGTCCATACTCTGTAAGACTATGGAGCGTGTACTGAACAGCCGGCTCCTGGCACACCTAGAAGCGAACGACCTCCTCAGTGACCGACAATACGGGTTCCGCCGAAACCGTGGACCGCGGACCTGGGGATCTTCTAGCGTACGCCACCTACACCTGGAGTGAGGCCATCGAGAATCATGGTGAAGCACTTGCTGTCTCCCTTGATATCTCGAAGGCCTTTGATAGGGTTTGGCATGATAGTCTTATTGGCAAGCTTCCATCCTACGGTCTGCCTGCTGGTCTCTGCGCCTGGATCTCAGATTTTTTAAGAGACCGGTCGCTTCGCTTCTACCCGGTCGTCAGCCGTCGACGGCTGCTCGTCCGACCAAATGGCTATAAATGCCGGAGTACCTCAGGGATCAGTTCTTTCCGCAACACTCTTCCTGCTACACATCAACGATCTGCTGAAACCCGGTATCTATGGGTACGCAAACGATAGCACTGTTGTGGAGAGATATGTATCCAACGCGCGAGCCAGTACGGCACAAACTCAGTCTCTACGGGAGGCGATGGTTGATCGCATGAACTTGTCCTTACAGGCGGTCTCCGACTGGGGCGATGCCAATCTGGTCAAGTTCAATGCGTCTAAGACCCAGGCGTGTCTATTCTCCGCTAAACGGAGTCCATTCCACCTAAGTCCAAATTTCCAAGGTGTGTCCGTGCCGATAACTAGCCACCTCGAGCTTCTTGGTATCACCTTAACGCCTACTCTGAACTTTGGTTCCTTCATAGAATCAAAAGCCCAAGTAGCCTCAAAAAAGCTTGGAACTCTGGCGAAGGTGAGACAGTATTTCAGCCCGGGACAGTTGCTCAACCTTTATCAAGCATAAGTCCGATCGTGCATGGAATACTGCTCTCATCTCTGGGACGGTTCCGCCAAGTACCAGCTGGAGGCGCTTAGGCGATAGAGAGGCGTGCCAAGAGGCTCATAAACGACGATGACCTAGTGGCAAAAAACTCCAGAGCCTCGGTCATCGCCGCAGAGTGGCCAGCTTATCGGTCTTCTATCGGATACACTTTGGAGAGTACGATGCGGTACTGCACGATCTTCTTCACGATGAATTATCACACTTTCAAATGTTTTATTTTTTTTAATTTTTTATTGAATGTATTTTTTTAGTAATTATCAGTCATTCATATACAAAGATTTATTCAATTTTTTACTTTAGATTATCCGAAAAAATTAGACAAATGTTCTTCATATATTTTATTTGCAGAAGAATAATTGAACAATGTTAATTATCATTTCGATTTAAAACTGATTGTCTTTAACTCACACGGACAAAACTGAACAACTAACTTAATAAAGTAGATAACTACATGTAAGTTCCGAAATCTCGTTGGAGCAAAATTAGATAACTTTTAAATTATTTCTTAAATATTAAGGTAACATGATATCGGGTTTACAATAAACTAAAAACATGCATAACTAACCCTTTAATAACATATAAAAAAACCTACAGTAAAAATGTTAACAGTAAAATATTTATTTCGGTTTTTGTGAAAAAAATACACTAAATCAGCTTTTTCTCGTAAAAACAGTTTTGTTAGTTATCTAATTTCTCTTCTACGGCGACGATATATCATTACGCTAAGACCAACAGGAGTGGAGCCACGTGGGTGAGACCGCGAAGCGTAGCTAGTATTAGGATATAATATAGCAGTGTGTAACTGAAAAGGTTTTATCAGTATATGCTGCATCTGTGAACATTTAAAAAGTCTGGAAATTGAATAAATATGTTTTTAATACTTTTAGCAGGAATAAGAAAGAAATAATGGAATATTGTTTTATTCAAAATCATGTTTGAAGTTACAATTAAAATGTGGCAAACAGTTAAGTATTAAACTTTACCTCTTGCTACATTTGCAATGCAGAGATAGCAATGATGTTCAGTAGTTTTAAATGTAATTATTACGGAAAGTTCATGAGTTATTTCTACCTTCATAACTCTCTAATTTCACATACATAAACTTTGCAATATAAATAATTTATTAGAAACTAAAATAGCACATTGGCGTTTTTCATTTACTTTAAATAATAAATGATTTCCAGTGTGATATTTATTACGTTAAAATATTTTCGTAATAAATATTACGGACGTAAAAAACACAGATCATTTAAGCGGCAAGACGACCGCAATAAGCCTTGGTCAATTAAAATGCAACAAACGAATAACCAATTTTGCGCTTATGACGCCTGAATTAATTAAGGGAACAGAGTGACTCAATAGAAAAATATTTTGCACTTGGCCTATAGAACCTTCGGTGAAAGTAGATTTTCAATTTTAATAACATTTAATAAACAATTTATACACGCCGTTCACTAATATATACACTTAAAATTCAAAAATACAACCATACATACAATATTAGCGATAAAAAACATAATATTTACCAAAAAATACATTAAAATTACATCTAGTTTACCTTACGAAAGTTTGAAGTATTTCCAGTTTCACTGGTTGAATATGCATTTAATACACTGCTCGGCCTTCATTATTCTAACGATACATATCCTTATTTCAAATAGGTACAGTCTTTATAAATAATTAATAAATTAAAGGATCTCGAATGACATCAGTCAACGACGTAACAATAGCTGGAAGCCATGTTTGTTTATTGTCAAACGTTTTTAAAATGTGATTAACAAAAGCCTGGATACAAAGAAATTTAGCATCATGTGTAAAAGACGTATTTAAAATTATAAGAATATAATACCTATATAATTACAATATTAATAATTAATATTGTTATAATTATTATAATATGATAACTTTTAAATTTTGGATTTACTACTTACAATTAATATTATGTTATAATGAAATCAGTGTGTGTTACAAACACATCAAATTCAAAAAAGAAGGTACAGTTGACACCTCACCAATTCTATTATTAGGTATTTCATCAATTCGTATCAATATACCATAAAAAAATAATACATTCATTATTTATTTCGATTTAATAAAAAAAACTTCATCTTATCGTGTGTTTGTTATCTTATATCATCACGTGTCAATTGTCAATGGATGTGACGTCAGATTTGACAAGTGACAAGCTATTTCTAATGACAACAGTGATATCGATATTTGCCGGAAATTTTGTGTTTTAAATAACAAAACTTGGGTAAGTTTTATTTAAATAAGTACTTTTACATTTCTTATTTCACAATATAGCAATAACATAAATTTGCGTCTCGTATATTTGTTAATATACCGGAAAAACTTAGAAACAAAATTCGTCCATAGAACGTATCTGTCAAATTTTATTTTTTAATTTTAGTATTATATTTTCCCGGTACGCGGCGCTCAATACGCTTCGTCACAGCGCTTCGTATTTTGATCACGTGACCGGCATCAACCGCCAAAATATTTGTCACTGTCACCTTGTCCGCGAACAGTGTTGCCATATATACAGATTTATCTGTATCTATACAGATTTTAAGACCACTATACAGATTACAGATTTGGCTTTACTTTTATACAGATTTTAGGTAAAGGACACTAACTATGATAAAATAATTGACAAGCAAAGTAAATTTTATACATTTGTTAAAACCTTTTTTGGATAAGGACATATACTATGATAAAATAATCCATTATCTAAGTATATTATTTTTATACAGTTGTTTAAATCTGGCAACATTCATGGCGTACATCGGGGATTTCCCTCGGAACAAACAAACAATAATTGTATATTCTTCTGGGGATTTCCCGAAACATGTATTTTGATAACGAATGAATGTATTTGTTTCTTTTTAATGTTTGCAAATCAATCAATCGTTCATTACGATGATTACGAGTCGACTACGTTTTCTGATTACATGAAAGGATTTTTTCATCTATTAATTTAATTAAAACAAAAACCAGGAACCATTTAGGCACCGAAACGATGGAGGGGCTAATTTTGATAAAACAATTATTGAATAACGAGCCATGTTTTAAGCTCAATGTTCACAAGAAATTGATTAATAAAATGAATAAAAGTATGTATAAAAAGTAATAAATAAAGTTTTAAGTACAATCCAATGTTTTCTTTAACAAACATACCATTCAGATTTTAAACAGCTTACGGTTTGATTTCATACAGATTTTATACAGATTTTTAGACTACTATATCCAGATTTATCGATTTGGCATGTGGCAACACTGTCCGCGAATCGGCTTTTTTCTGAAATTCTGTTAAAAAACGTTTGCTTTTATTTTTCGAACATCAAAACGTGGCCAAGCTTTTCCACAATTAGAAACGTATTCGCAGGTGATCAAACCAAAGAAAAACTTATAACAGAAGTTTTAAAATGGCTAAGGTTCATATAACCAACGTAGTTGTACTCGACAATCCCAGTCCGTTTTTGAATCCTTTTCAATTCGAGCTGACCTTCGAATGTATAGAAGAACTGAAGGAAGATCTCGAATGGAGGATGATATACGTTGGATCTGCGGAAACGGAGGAGCACGATCAAGTATTAGACACCATATACGTAGGTCCCATACCGGAGGGCCGTCACATGTTCGTATTCCAGGCACCGCCACCTGACGTGACTCGTATACCTGAAAACGACGCTCTAGGCGTCACCGTAGTGCTATTAACGTGTTCGTACAGAGGACAGGAGTTCGTTCGCGTCGGTTATTTCATAAACAATGAATACAGTGAGAGTGAGCCCGAGTTGCGAGAGAATCCGCCAGCGAAACCTCAGTTCGACAAAGTGGTACGGAATATTCTAGCATCCGAGCCAAGAGTAACGAGGTTTAAGATTAACTGGGCGGAACCGGACGCAGCGCCTACAGACTCCGGTGACGGGAACATAGAAGCGTCACATGCGCCTAGCAATGATTCGTATGGTGCGTCGTTTAATGCTGATAGTCAGTTAAGTGGTATCGAGTTCCAGGGTAGTCTTAGTGGGTACGGGGATAACTCGAATTCTATAGCCCCTATGGAGTGCTGAGGTGAGTGTGGTTCTACTTATTTACTACTTCACATATTGACAAACATTGTAATGCTTGTACTTACATACTTATCATGAATTTCCATGAATTGTTATTTAGTATCTAGTGTCGTAGCTATCAAGTTGTGTAAAACACAAAAATAATTGCACATAATATATGAGGCGGGTGGTTTTGTAGGAGGAGTCAGAAACCTACAAATACTGTTTCTGATATTGTCAACATGGTTAATTATATTTACTATGACTAGTATGTTACATTAATATACAGAATGAGTGAAAACGATAATTTTGTATTACAAATAATTATTGTTTAATGAAAAACTGTCTGTTGTGTGTCTGTCTTTATATGGTCCAAACTAGACAAAATTCTAATTTAACCGAAAGCTAGTGCAGCTTTGAAATAAAACTTATATGGTTGAATTGAGAACTTCCTTTTTTTAAATTGGTTAAAAAATAACTGAATACACAGTAGGTATCTATAGAACAAAGAAGCTTGTATTACATGAGTTCATTGACCCATAACTTAAGGTCACTTATGATATAAGTGCTAAATTACACTTCTACTAAGGGCCGATTTTTCAATCCTCCGTTAAAACTTAACCATCCAATAAAGTATTACACATTAATGTTAAAATGTCACCTGTAAGCTGTCAAATACGGGCAATTAGAATACATTTTTGAAATAGTAGTTTAATATGTTGTTCGATGAATAAGTTTTAACGAAGGATAGAAAAATCAGCCCTAAAAATAGCAAGGATTTTATTGTTTCCTAATTTGCTTGTAAACTCAAAAAGGACTTAATTTCAAAAATATTTTAGTGATAAAAACCATATTAGACTGTTTTCTTTTTTTTTGTTTACAACTTAAACAGTCTTGTAGTGGCTAGTCTAAATAATCCTGTTTATATATAAAAATTTGTGTGTATTATATAAATTTATTTTTGTTATTATATTAATTTATTTCACATTCTATAAAAAGCACATAGGAAGGAACAAACACAAAAGGATAAGGTTCTATATATGTCTGTATCATCTGTATGTATTTTGATTTATTTTGTGAGTTAATTAATAATTTCAAATTTAAAGAACAAACTCAAAATCAAAATAGATCAATCAAAATCAACTCACATGTCCATTCCTGCCAGGTTGCTTGGTAGAGATTGTTGTTCAGCAATAAGGCCTCCTTTTGTGCACATATGCCTTTTTGTAACACTGTTTTATTTTTATAATTTATTTTAAAGTTTATAATCTACTAGCTTTCCGCATGCGGCTTCACCTGCATTGTCTAGAACCTAATAAATTATATACTAAAATCTTCCTCATAAATCACTCTATCTATTAAAAACAACCACATCAAAATCTGTTGCGTAGTTTTAAAGATTTAAGCATACATAGGGACAGAGAAAGTGACTTTGTTTTATACTATGTACTGATAAGTATTAAATAAATGTTTTTCTTTTTTCAGATTGTAAATAAGCAGTATGATAAATGGAGTTTTCAAAGCAGAACCACAGGTGGTGTTCTGTGATGTATGGACTGATATGATAAAACTATAGATTATATATTGTACATGGCAAAGTGCATAAAAAGTGATATTTCATTCATTTAAAGAAGCTTTTGCTCACATAGTAAAGGAAAAAGCACATTGTTCCCGTTCCTATGGGATTTCCGGGATAGAAACTATACTATGTGCTTTCTCAGGTCTATCTTTGTACTATAAATAATCCAAATCTGTTCAGGAGTTTTGCATGAAGAAGAGACAGAGTTACTGATGCATTTATAATATAGCTGATAATAATCACAATTCACATATATATGTAAATTTATATCCTACAGTGAAACAATTTTTAAAATTGGTTCCTGAGATTAGTGTTTAATATTTTCAGGTTTATACCAATAGTATTGATTTAAAAACATCAAAAAGTTGTTGAATATTATACTTTATTATGTGTGCTTTATGCCTAATTTTACTTGTCAAATGCATTGTGTTGCCCTATACAATATATAGTCTGTGGTCACTTATCGAACTCCAATATAAGGAGATTTGGCTTGTAAGTTCAAAAATACTGTTTAAAAATGTATCCTATAGTTAACTAAGATTTTGTATAAAGTTGACAATGGAATTTAGTTTATTTATGGTGAATAGTTAGAAATTGTATTTTTTTTTTCTTTGAAAGTATTGTGACAGTACTAAAAGGCATACCATAAAGATATTGTTCATCAAAAATATTCGTTTTTGTTTTTAGACAGCATAATATTGTAACTTTACAAATTTTCTTTAATCTGTTGAAACTCTGAGAAAAAATATTTATTTATTTATAATACTTTGAGAAGGGCTTTAAATATAGTTTTTTAGTGTGGCAACAAAATAAATATCATAAATGCTCAATTTTTGTATCGTGAATAATTATTAAAAACTGTCTTCAAAAAAGTAATTTCGGGTTGCCAACTGACATATTATAATTAAAATATGTTTTTTATACTGTGACTGTTGAAAATTATGTAAAAGTTATAGCTGTTAATACACACATAAAGAACTGTAATATTAATTTATGTAATTAGTTTCTATATTTTTTTCTTATAGCAATAGGATTCATTAATCCATATTTGAAAAACATAAATGCTAAAAATTAAAATCGATATGTTGATAGCCCTAATATTTATGGTATACTAGCGGTATGCTCCGGCTTCGCCCGAGGTACACGTTTACGTTTTTTCTCCATAAGAACCATCATCGTACTTCAAGGAATATTATAAAAAAAAATAATAAACGAAATCGGTTCAGCCGTTCTCGAGATATGCGTTTGCCAACATATTTTGCGATTCATTTTTGTATGGTAGATTCAACAAATATTCAACTTAAAACTATGTACAATATTGAAATTATTACACTATAAGCGCATATAAAGAATCACACGCGTGTGTCATGATGTGTTGCGTCAGAAGCATTTATATAACAATAGTATTGATTTTTCTTAGATTTTACAATATTAATTCCTACATCTATTTCATTTTTGTTTTAAATTTTTGTTTTACCATCTAGTCTTTGTCTTTTTAATCTTGATTAAATATGCATATTTTAATAATTTTTATATCTTGCTAGATGTAATGTATTGTATGTTAAAATTCATCAAAATGAATCCAGTTGTTTTATGACAATAAAACAAACATACACACTTACATACATATTTATTTTCGATTATTTTTAAAATACTAATGTGTTTTTTTCTAGACCTTATATACTGACGCATCACAACACATCACACAAATATTGTAAAATAGTATTGGATTGAATTAAGTTTCCATTAAGTTCCTTCGCCTAACTTACAAGCCTTAGCCAACTTATTGTGAATCTAATGTATTTAAATTACTTAAGTTAAAATTGTACCTAACAAATTGTAGATATGAGCGTATTTTTAATAATAAGTTAATAAATAATTTTGAAAGTAACGTATTTTATTTTACTACTATTCCTTTAAATTTTTGTCCTCTAAGGGCGTTTGTGCACTACAAGGAATTTTACTGTCCGGCATTCCGATTTTTTACGGTCCGGTATGGCACGCCATTAATCTAAATCTTATCTGGCGATCTGCATTACAGGCTTTTGCCTATCGCAGACACCAGTCCTCTCCAATTTATACTATGTAATACTATGTAACTGTAGTTGTAAGTTTTTGAGGAAAATAAATAAATATATTATTATTATTATCTAAATACTAGCTTGTGCACTATACGTAATTTTACTGTCCGAAATTTCACTTTTCCCTATTGCGGATGGTTTTTTGTGTCTACGAGTCGCTGTAGGGATAATTGTTTTCGAATGCCCACTTGCTTGGATTTTACTCTTTTTACTGCATATGCCAATTGAAAGCAAGCTCTTGTTTTACTTTCTTTTAGCTGGCAATGTGATTTGAAAAGTCGGTATTGTTATTTTTATATACATTGACCTATAATTATTATCTAAGTAAGTGTTGGTAAGTTAAAGTTCAAGTGGGAATAGCTTTAACTCCTCGTCACCGATTAAAATAAATAAGTGAAACACGCATTTTAAATATCTTACGGAACTTTATTTTTTATTATAACGAAGTACTATAATATTTCATCTTCTATATTTTTTACTCGTTTCTTGTAAAATGCAAAAACAATCATTTATGGTAGCATTATACCGCTAAACTTCCTTGAACTGTACCGCACTGATCCGAGTAAAGACGGACAGGTGCACAAGCCAATTCATCGGTTTTTTCATGCCACACCGGACCGTAAAAAATCGGAATGCCGGACAGTAAAATTCCTAGTAGTGCACAAGCGCCCTAAAGGTCAATGTATATAAAAATAACAATACCGACTTTTCAAATCACATTGCCAGCTAAAAGAAAGTAAAACAAGAGCTTGCTTTCAATTGGCATATGCAGTAAAAAGAGTACAATCCAAGCAAGTGGGCATTCAACAAAAAACCATCCGGAATAGGGAAAAGTGAAATGTCGGACGGTAAAATTACGTATAATGCACAAGCTAGTATATAGATTAATGGCGTGCCATACCGGACCGTAAAAAATCGGAATGCCGGACAGTAAAATTCCTTGTAGTGCACAAACGCCCTAAGTGTAATGACAGATCCTTTTCCGATTTTTTGAAGTGAAACTTAGGCGCGTTGAGAGTAAAATTTCAAGGTCGCGTCACGGCACTACCGTCACGTCATGGAGTAAGGCTACGATATTGGTATCTTTGAATCTTTCTAAAGAAGTTTCACTTCTGACACGGGTGACATGCTCTTTTTTTAATTAATAAGGATAACACCCATTTATACGTAGTTAGATTTTCGTACGTATGTGAGAGTGTGGTGTCCCCGCACCGCTCGGCTACACATACCGTGTTCCCGCAGCACAATGTGGGCTTGTTGAGTGTGTTCCATCGCGATACAGACCTACTGCTGTCAAATTTAATTGTAAAATCGATTCAATAGATAACAGATTTTTAACACACTTTAGCTTTACCTGTATGTTTGTATGTAAACGATACCTTTAGACTCGATTTTGACCCACTAAACGGACATATTTAATTCAAACTTTGTACACTTATCAAGGATCCGTGACAATAGATACAATAATTCATCAGTTCAAGCGTGTTTTTTGTTTTTTTTACTACATTGCTTTTATTATAATAAATAGTAAATATTGAGGATTCTAATCATAAAATATTATATTTATTTACATAGAGGTGCGGTCAAGCACGGCAATTTAAATTGCGCAGTTAGCATCTATTTTCCCGCCTTTTAAAGGTCGCATTTTATACATGGCTGCTTTATCTTGGCCCATGGCATTTATGAAGATCTAATTTTACTGGCAAGTGGCAACCCCGATACTGCGTAGGTAGTAAGATTATTTATCAAAAGTGAATAAAGTTTTATTTAATACTAGCTTACCGCCCGCGGCTTCGCCCGCTTTGTCTAAAACTAATAAATTATATACTAAAACCTTCCTCTTGAATCACTCTATCTATTAAAAAAAACCGCATCAAAATCCGTTGCGTAGTTTTAAAGATTTAAGCATACAAAGGGACATAGGGACAGAGAAAGCGACTTTGTTTTATACTATGTAGTGAAATATCGAAAAAACGCCCCTAGGTTAAGGTTTACTTGGGCAATTATTGTATTTTTTAACTATCCTTGATAAGTGTACAAAATTTGAATGAAATGTGTGAGTTTGTAAGTAACTGGCAAGTTAATTTTCTATTTTTATAATTTTCTATTAATAATTAGTTTGGGTTGGTTGGGTTTTAATAATCTGTTATCTATTTTTATAAGACTGTACTACGAGAATGATGTTTTTTTTAATCTCTAAGGTTATATTATGTCATGAATGTTTGTATTTTTCTTTGATACCCGGCGAGACCAAATTCTCCTACCTACATTATGTTCACATCTTTCGCATTGGCTTATGTTGGCTTATCAAAATGTAGGCACGAACCATTGAGTTACTATGTAAATGGCACGAACAGTGACAATTTTTATTCATATTTCACGCGGTTGAGATTTTGCTAAGTATGTGTAGTTAATATTTCCGTTAATTTGTTGGTACGTTTTTCGTTTTTAATTCAAAAATTTATTTACGCGGGTTTTACTCTTTCTTGTATCAAATTGTTTATTATTCTATACGAAAGACTTGTTACGTAGTGCTATTATAATATATTCTATGCTATTGCTGTCTGGGTGAACCTTGAACCAGATAATATTTGAAAGTAATGAAATAAAGCATAAAAAAGTAACAATAGCTTAAAAAAATGTTGTGTGGTTTTATGAAACCACGGTAAAAGTGAAACTTAGGCACAAAATTATCGTATTTGTACGATAATGACTCCGAACACTGCTTTATACCTACTCGGCAGCCGACCGTCACGCGACATGCGCTACACAGACCAAAAAGTTTGAGACGATGTAATAAAAGTTTCACTTTAAAAACAAAACGAAATTCAACATATAGTATTTTTTGTTTTTTGAAACAATTACGTAAAAAAAAAATACTTAATTTCCAATGATAATGCCGGCTCTACACTCGCCCGCGAACCGCGGCCGCGGTTCACGGCCGCTGCTCGCGCATTGACACGCCGCGATAAATATAGCCCTCTACACTCGCAACCTTTCGCATTAACGTTCGCGCATTTGACTAAAATGGACGTGGAAGTTGCTGCTGCTCTGACATTGTGCGCTTTAGCGAATTACAATTATGCATTTATAAAGTCCAAAAAACAAGAAGGAGAATGAGAAAAGAATATATGAGAATACTAGCTTACTGCCCGCGGCTTCGCCCGCTTTGTCTAAAACCTAATAAATTATATACTAAAACCTTCCTCTTGAATCACTCTATCTATTAAAAAAAACCGCATCAAAATTCGTTGCGTAGTTTTAAAGATTTAAGCATACAAAGGGACATAGGGAAATAGGGACAGAGAAAGCGACTTTGTTTTATAAGTACTATGTAGTGATATGAGAATTAATAAAAATATTATGCACTAAAATTATGTTTGCTTTTAAAACATAAAATACGTAATTCGGAACACGATGAAGTGTCACAGGAATCATCATAGGTGAAAAGGACTTTAATTCGTGATCGTTGCTCCACTGGGTGCTCATTTTGACGTCCGCTTGCTACTGCGTCTCGCACACAACTGTGAACACAGCGCGAGTGTGGATGCGTTCGCGCTCGCGCTTTGTTCGCGCTTCGCAAACCCTTTGAAGCGGACCAAAAAACCGCCACCGGACGGGGAACGCCGCGAAGCGCGAACGCGATGTCGCGAAACCATCCACACTCGCGGTTCGCGGCCTTCGCGGGCCTTCGCGGCGCGAGTGTGGAGCCGCCATAAAATATGTCTAAATAAAGTCAAATAGGTACAGTGTAGGCAATTTTTTCTTTAATTTTGTTATAATTTGAGCATATGGTTTAGCATGTAATCTATCTGAAAACATCGATTTTTAAAATCGTTTCAGTAGTTTTCCAAGGAATAAACAATTTCTTCCCATACATATAATCTTTCGATGAACTACGACATAGTATTCTCAATAAGTTAATATCCAACGTCTTTTGAACGACTTCTATTCAATTCAATAGCAAGTTGTCAATTTATAACTGAGTAAGTACATATATAGAGGGGAGACCATTACCTACATGTTAACGCAAAAGTCAGTTTCTAAACGTTGCGCGCGTGAATTTCCCGCCTTTTTGTGATGTGTAATTTTTTTTTGCAAATTGTGTATCTGTAGCCAGTGCTTTAATTTTCATAAAAAAGTTCGTTTATAATAAAAATATTATTGATGAGAAAATACACAAGAAAATACTATGCTGTTTTGATTAATGAGAATGAGGATATTCTTGTATTGTGATTTATTATAAGACGTGAATGAGTTTTGTTAGCTGTATTACGTCCATGATATTGAATTAAAAAGATAAATCTGACAGAAATCATGTCAAAACAGTGGATTATTATTGCAGTAATGTAAGTAAAAAATATAGTTTTTTTGCAAGAACGGTAGGTATATTACAAGTGTACCTAAGTATGTATAGTATCTTTTTATAGATCCCAATGAAGTTGTGAATACGAAGCTCGAGAATTTAACAATCGTCAGTAAATTAGTAGAAAGTGATCAAAAATATGTTTGAGTGTTTATGTCGTGCTCCTTTAAAATTATGTAATTAATAAATTCGAAGCTTTCGAAGCATAAAATCTGAATGAAATGTGTAATTTTATATTATGTAGAACACCTTTTGCACGTATTAATGAAGAACTAGAAATTATTTAAATTTATGAAGCAATTGAATTTTGACTCGTCTAAAAACCGTTAAGTATATTAAATTCTTATTAAATTTTTATCGTTAGCTTAAAGCATATACAGACGCTCCGATTCGGTTGGTGCCAACCATATTGGAACCGACATAGCAACCATTCCAACATTGCTACAGATTGTCCGACGGTTGGCCTTCCAGCTGTCAGTTGACTTTGCTATTACTATATTACTTGCTCTGTGTTTGCTATGAAGTAGTGAACGGACGTCTTGCCTCATGCCACCGGTATTATCGAAAAATGTTAAAATAGCGTTATAGGATGTACGCATATTGTCCAACTTATTTTTCAATGTTTTTAAAGTAGCCGCACTGTCAATTTTTTTAAGCTATTGTATAGCTTCTATCGCGTGCCTTGAGCGCGGGGACCCAATCGAGAAATTCCGTAACGATAAAACCTCACGCTCCCCACTCCGACGGGCGGAGGTGTGGCTTGAAGGCATAGCATGCAATAGCTTTACCGCGGCAGTCGACGAGTGCTACACGTCGTTTTTTTAAAACTTCTAGCATAATCAAATACGCTTGATTTCTGGCATCTCTATTAAGCGTAATCTTTGTCACATAAGTCCCACAAACAGGGAAAGTCTTTATAAAGTTCAAGTAACTTTATTATTATGTCACGTTCGGTGACCGTAACTCCCTCGGCGTTCATGTTGACGTCCTACACCGGCGCGGCGGCGTTGCGAATGCGAATGAGCCAATTACCTATATTACTCTATGGAATGAGCCGATTTGGTCGGAACAAAGCTTCCAAACGTTCCAATTTGGTTGGATCGGATAGGAAGTTGGTTTGGTCGGGATCGCCGGCGCATCCGACCACGTCAAACCAATATTAATAATAATTATGTCGGACCGACCGCTCTCTTCACTTTCCGATTTGGTCGTGGTCGGATGGTTGGCACCAACCAAATCGGAGCGTCTGTATATGCTATTACGATAGATTTTTGCTGTGTTGCTGTGTGTCCACTAAGCAATATTTAGGGCTTGTCCGCACCGGCGGATAAAAAATCTCGCGGTGAACATTTATGTTATTTGATGCAATTTGAACGCGAAACAGTGCGGCTTATTTAATAATATTTCTTGCAGTATAAAAAGAAGTAAAAGCTTAGTTTCATGTGTTCTTAGTTGACTGACAGGTTGGCTTGGTTGGTAGTGGCCTTGCCTTCCAAGCCAGAGGTCGTGGGTTCGATTCCCACCCGGGGCAAATATTTGTGTGATGAACATAGATGTTTGCTCTGTGTCTGGGTGTTTATTATCCATGTAAGTATTTTATTAAAATTATATATGTATGTATGTTTATCAGCCATCTGGTTTCCATAACACAAGCGAAAGCTTAGTATGGGATCAGATCGTGCCGTGTGTGAAAATTGTCCTGAAAATATAAAAAAAATAAAATATGTAGTGGCGGTGCATTTAGACCAAACGAACATAGAGCTAGAGCAAGAGCATTCTTTCGTGATCGTATAGTGTAAACTGTAAACTCAGACTCGTATTCAGTACTTTTCGGTAAGAATATTGCGTAGAATCTTTTCGAACGCACTAAGAACAACGAAAGAATGCTCTACATGTACCTGTTTACACGAAAATAATTTAACATGGTGGCGTTAGAATGAGCATTCGCTCGTTTGATCTTAATGCTCCGTCAGATTAGATGAGCTCCGTCTAAACGATCATGCATGCATGACGCCACGTAACGTATGTCATGCAGCATGACGCCACGTAACG
>CAJQZM010038698.1:27729-38475 GCA_907164665.1 Colias nastes
GCATGACGCCACGTAACGTATGTCATGCAGCATGACGCCACGTAACGTATGTCATGCAGCATGACTGTCTATGGACCACATAAAGCAACTTTCGTTTAAGTAATTGACTACACTCTATAATCTATTGAAGGCTGAAGCCTTATGTTTGAGTTTGTATAGTAATTAGTAACTAAGGCGACAATTTTGAATTACATTTTCTTATGAAGTGATAATCAACTATTAGATTAAAGCCACCATCACATAGTTTACTAGCCTAGATTCATTGATATGTTTTTGTATGAAATGGCCTTAATAGCCTCTATAGTTTATGGCTATGAGTGGATTTTCTCTTTGATTTAACAAGTTTCGATCATTCGATTTGATTACTTCGTATACGAAGTTTTTATTGAAGTTATGTTACAATACTGGTAAAAAATAAAATTATAATTTATAATAAATCATTCGTTCATTGAAAAAATGTTTATAATGATTGCATGCCAGTTCAAACGGCAAAAACTGTTACTAAATTAACAAATTCGCTCTAATATGTCCGAAGCAAAACTCTGCTTACGCGTCTATTTAGGCAGAGTTTTCTTATTAGCGATACAATCGACTGAGCGTTATTGCAACTAAATAAGGTGTCAATTTCAATGAATATTTTAAACAATGCCGCTCGATTGTGAGTCTAGTTGTTTAAAGTACAACAATCTTATATTACCTACGTCCTACAATATCAAATATGTTGTATGTAAATATGTAATTTTATTTTATAAGACTGTTTTACAATAAATTTTTGTACAGTTATACAATTCATACAATAACACAATTTGTTCACAGACTGTCTATAGCGTATGCGTCGAGTATAATACCAACGATGTCGCTGCAGCGTTTGACAGCGCTTCGAGCGCTGATGGCCAGCCAGCAGACAGCGCTGGCAGCGTATATTGTGCCTACAGCTGATGCTCATAACGTAAGTTTAGTATTTTTCAACGTTTTATGACACGACCTCTATAGTAAACCAAAATATTATTTTTTTACACACACACACCCACAAACACTTATAATAATACTGAATGTGTACGAGTATACTTACGAACTTTAATATAGTAATATATGTGTAATATATAACCAACTATCTTACTTATAACAATAAGAGTTACAACTCCCAACCCCCATTACAGAATCTAGATTTTATAGCTTTCTGAATTTTATTAGAATTTTATACCCACATTATATTTAGCATTTAGATTAGAATTATATAGCACTATAACATAATTTAATTTATTAGTATATAATTCTTGAACCAAGAATTTGACTTATTGAATTTTGTCAGAATTATATGACGAATAACTATAAACTATAACCACACTTGCAACAAAACTATTTATGTATGTTACAAACGTGTAATAAAAATATATGTAATAAACTATCCTACTTTTAACATTAAAAGTAACAACCCTCAACCCCTATTCCAGAAGCTATAATTTATGACGTTCTGAGTTTTATTAGAATTTTATAGCCACATGGCATGTTATGCGGTATATAATTCTTATAATAGTAACGCCTATTCCAGTCGGAATACATAGCCCCCATAGATGCACGTCGCGAGTGGCTAACGGGGTTCACGGGGTCAGCCGGCACTGCGGTAGTTACTAACACGCTAGCTGCTGTCTGGACGGATGGTAGATATTACACGCAGTTCGAGAAGGAGGTCGACTTGAATCTGTGGACGCTGATGAAGCAGTGTGAGTTGATATTTTAATAAACTAGCTTTCCGCCCGCGGCTTTGCTCGCTTTGTCTAAAACCTATTAAATTGTATACTAAAACCTTCATCTTGAATCACTCTATGTATTTAAAAAACCGCAACAAAATCCGTTGCGTAGTTTTAAAGATTTGAGCATACATAGGGATATAGGGACAGATAATTGTTTTATACTATGTAGTGAAACTGTGATAAGAAATATGTTAGGAATGTAATGTGATAGTGAAAAAATAATAACTTCCTGTTTTTTCTAGAACTTGAAGTTTTTGCGAGTTGATAAAATTTAAAAAACAGTCTCGTTTACATAATTATTATTCCAATTATTCATGACTGTGTTATCTACTTTTACATAACGCGTTACTTGTAACTTCCTTTTCGATAATTTTTTTTATTAATTTGACTTTAAAATCTCTCTGTTCAAGCATGTATTTCTTAAACTCAAACATTTATTTATTTATTCAATTAGATTTCTTATAAAAGCACGTGAAACGTCATATTTTTAACATTTACCACCGATTCGGAAAGCAGTAGATATCTATGGAGAAGAACCAGCAAGTAACTCCAAAGTTGCTCTTTTAAAATAATGTCAATATTACAATTTAATTTTACATAATATGTAACTACATAATTATAATATATATTACATATAATATGCCAAAGAACTGTTCTATTCTGTATTTATATACTACTAGCTACGCTCCGCGGTTTCACCCACGTGGCTCCGCTTCTGGTCTTAGCGTGATGATATATAGCCTATAGCCTTCCTCGATGAATGGGCTATCTAACACCGAAAGAATTTTTCCAATTGGACCAGTAGTTCCTGAGATTAGGGCGTTCAAACAAATAAACAAACAAACAAAAAAACGTTTCAGCTTTATAATATTAGTATAGTATAGATTTATTAAATGCAACAGATTTTCAATCCAAAAATTACTTTTACCTCTTAACAGCGCTACCCGATACCCCCTCTATAGAGAAATGGTTGACTACCAATTTGGGGGCTGGTTCTGTGGTGGGGGTCGACCCCTTTACAATGAGTAGAGAAGAGTGGACACCGTTGCAGGTAATGTATTCAATATATTTTATTTTGGACCTTGACTTACTTGATTATCAACGTTTCACCTATGTGATGTATTTTAAGTTCTCAGTATTCAAGTTTATTATTTGTCACCCTTATAATTATTGAGTATCGTATGTACTAAAACTAAAGTGTAATTTTAACAGATTTTGCTCGGTACGATTTCCTGGTTTGGAAAACACATTTTAGGAAATCTTAAATTGCTATTTTCATCCTTTTCAAATATATTAAGTATCTTCTAAGTACAATTTTCTTTTGTCTATTAAACCCACTTCTCCAGGTGGTATTACAAAATTTCATCCTATACTAGCGGTCCGCCCCGGCTTCGCCCGTGGTACCTACATGTTTAAACTATCCTATCTCTCAAGTTGGATCGAACTGCACATGGTGTGCGAATTTTATTATAATCGGTTAAGTGGTTTAGGAGTCCATTGAGGACAAACATTGTGACACGAGATTTATATATATTAAGATGGTATGTAGTATCAAAGAAAATAAAATAATACTTTTCTTCAACAGACGGCATTAAAAAAAGCCAAGATGCAATTAATAGCCGTTCCAAACAATTTGGTCGATCAGTTGAGGGTCCAACTAAAAGACCCGGCGCCAGAGAGACCGCATAATGAAATTATGCATTTACCTGTTAAATATACAGGTACGACTTTGTGATATGTTAAATATACAGGTATTTACTTTGTAATATGTTACATATACTGGTATGTACTTTGTAATATGTTAAATATACTGGTATGTACTTTGTAATATGTTAAATATACTGGTATGTACTTTGTAATTTATTAAATATAGGTATAGGTATTTTGTTTATTTTACATATGTTAAACTAGTGTCGCAAAATTAACAATCCTCATACTCTTAACATAGCGCCAACTATCGGAATTTTTACTTTTCACAGTTTCAAGAGAAACAAAAACAACACAGGATTATATTACATCCTTTATTTGTGTAGAATAATAAAGCTCTGCTAATGCTGTTTTCTACTGAGAAAGTATAATAAAAATACATTTTCTAGGTAAACCAGCTAGCAAGAAAATAGAAGAATTGAGAGCCAAAATGGCGGAGAAGAAAGTATCTGCTCTCGTGCTCACCGCATTGGATGAAGTAGCTTGTAAGTTTATTTGTATACAAAATCTTATTATATTTACAATAGAGAAAATTTCCAGAAAATCTGGAAACGAACCTAACCTTTTAATTAATCTTAATATATATAAATCTCGTGTCACAATGTTTGTCCTCAATGGACTCCTAAATCACTTAACCGATTATAATAAAATTCGCACACCATGTGCAGTTCGATCCAACTTGAGAGATAGGATAGTTTAAACATGTAGGTACCACGGGCGAAGCCGGGGCGGACCGCTAGTGATATTATATGACTTCCATTTCTATTAAAAACAAAATGTTTTCTTATACAGGGTGTCCCACTGTTAGTATACTAAGCTCAAAGGAGGTTATAGTTTTGCATACGCTGAGTTCGTAAAAATAATTATAAAATTCCAGACGCATTTTTTTTCAAATAGATGAATTCTTAAAACTCTATGTGTACACCCATAACAAGCAACCTGCCCACTTTGCCACCAGCACGTGAGCTATCGTTTAAAATTATATTTTCATAGACAAAATGCTCACATTAGCGAAGCGGTATATGCCAGCTGCGCGAAGCTAGAGAAGAAAACATGGATTTTCAGGAAAAATTTAGCAAAAAATTTTTGACGTAATTTTGTTGTTTAAGTATTTTTATCGTGATCAGTATATGCAAAACTACAAGTTCCTTCGCGCTTAGTATACCAATAGTGGGACATCCTGTATATTACGCGGTTAAAAGCAAGTATTTTTATAGCTTATGTCTTATTCTGAAGTTTCATCAAAATCAGTACTGTGGTTTCCGCGTAAAAAAGCAACAGACATACAATCTTACAAACTTTCGTGTTTATAATATTAATACGAAGTAGGATTTTTCTTTTTTAGAATGGAAACATAATCTGACTATAGTTATTGTTTTTGTTTATTACACACTAGTTTTAATCTAGATGACATTAATATACAAATTTATTTATTTAATTTAAATTATTTCCTTATATTTATAAATACAATTTAAAATATATTGCAGTCTGTTATTAATTCCTTACAATTTAAATTTATGTAAAAATATTTACAGATGTACTCAACCTCCGGGGAAGTGATATACCCTACAACCCCGTGTTTTTTTCATATTTGGTCATAACCCCCAATAGAGTAAAGTTATTCTGGCATGGGGGTCGCATTCCGACAAATATACTGGAGTGTTTGGAGTCAGAAGGGGTCGTTATAGAAGGGGTCCCGTATGAAGATATAGTTAGGGATCTGGAGAATATGGCGGTAAGTTATCTATATATAAGGATTTATTTAAAATTATATATGTATGTTTATCAGTCATCTGGTTTCCATAACACAAGCGAAAGCTTAGTATGGGATCAAATGAATAATGCCTTGAATTTTATTATATTTATTTGTTAATTACAGAAAGAACTATCGGAAAGCGGTGACGGTGATCACGACATTTGGATGTCAAGCGAAGCGAGCGAAGCGGTACATAGAGCCGCGTCTGGGGTGAGTAGTTTTTGTTTATTATTTAATAAAATTATATTTTTTTTGAAGTGAAACTTCTTTATCGGGGTTGGAAAAAAATTTAGTGTAACATTTTTTCGTTACGCGTGACATTTTTCCGTTACGCGCCATCTTTTTCTTATCCCTACCACGCGTGATTCGACGTATTTCTGTAAAGTTGCATGTAGTAAATTATTTTTTGAAAAATAAGGTCATGAAGAAGTTTCACTTCTTACGTGTGTACACGCACACATTTTTTTTATTTATTTGTTTATATCAGGCATCATTGCCCATATATGTATTGTTAGTGGTACTTATTCTAGTGTTAGTAAAACTACATATACCAATTTTTAGATTTAAGAGTTACAAGCCATTTAATAATAACTGTAAAGTGAAGTCCCGTGTCCCCAAGTGGGGTAAGGGGCAGATGCATTATACATCTGTTTCACTGATCGATTTTCTTTAGGGACAAGTAGGTGATCAGCCCAGACCGAGACATTTATTTTTCTTCGTCTCCACCGGGAATCGAACCCAGGACCTCTCGGTATTACGCTGACGCGTCAACCACTGTACCACGGAGGCAGTCAATAATAACTGTAGATAAGATAATAATATTTAAGTTTATTGATATAGGTATGATTATAAAGAGAAGATTGTGAGATTTTTTGTATATTATTGATTTTTTTAAGTATATTATTCAAAGTGTAAGTATATTAAAAAATAAAATTTAGAAGAATTTTAAGAATAACTATACTTTTTACCGAGTAAAATTAAAAATAGTAATATATTTTTTTTTCTTTGAGAGATACATTTACAGAATTATTTAGTCGATACTACACGTTTCTTTATGAACACACTAGCGGTCCGCCCCGGCTTCGCCCGTGGTACATATTTCGCAACAAAAGGTAGCCAAATTTCATCAAAATCGGTCCAGTAGTTTATGCGTGAAAACTATACATACATACATACAAACCTTTCCTCTTTATAATATTAGTATAGATAAAGTTTATTTTTTTTATTATTTCAGGAAGACGTCTTAACTAAACCTTTGAATTTGATATCCGAAGTGTCACCGGTAGCTCTTATGAAGTTGGTGAAAAATGACGTCGAGTTAGAGGTAAGAAAAGTTTGAGACACAGATACAGATACAAATCCTAAATCGTTTATTTATGAACTAGCTGTGCTCCGCGGTTTTACCCGCATTGCTCCGCTCCTGTCAGTCTTAGCGTGATGATATATAGCCTATAGCCTTCCTCGATAAATGTGCTATCTAGCACCGAAAGAATTTTTCAAATCGGACAAATAGTTCCTGAGATTAGAACGTTCAAACAAACAAACTCTTCAGTTTTATAATATTAGTATAGATAAATATATGTATTTTTTTTGCTAGGGTTTCAGGCAATGCCACATTCGCGACGGTGTATCGGTTGTGCGTTTCTTCAATTGGTTGCATCGCGGGATCGATTCCGGCGAAAGTATAACTGAAATGCAAGCGGCTGATAAGCTGTTGGAGTTTAGGAAGTGAGTGTATATTGTTTTAATCGTATTTTTAAGCTATTGCATAGCTTCTATCGCGGGCCTTGAGCGCGGGGACCGAATCCAGAAATTGCGTAACGAAAAAACCTCACGCTCCCCACTCCGACGGGCGGAGGTGTTGCTTGAAGGCATAGCATGCAATAGCTTTACCGCGGCAGTCCCCGAGTGACACACGTCTTTTTTTTGTGTGTGTGTTCTTTGATAAAAGGCAATGGCTAAAAGTATCGTTAATTTATTAAGAACTAGCTTCCGCTCGCGGCTTCGCCCGCGTGGTGTTTTTTCGCAATAAAAGTAGCCTATGTTCTTTCTCAAGGTCTAAAGATTGTCTTTGCCAAATTTCATCAAAATCGGTTGAGAGGTTTAAGCGGGAAAGCGTAACAGACAGACAGACAGAGTTACTTTCGCATTTATAATATTAGTAGGGATAATTATTTAATAATTTTTTTATTTACTCAAAGTTATTCATAGCTAAGTGCATAATAAACGCACCCTTATTATATAAATATTTAAATAAATATTTTCAGGACAATTTTCACACATGGCGCGATCTGATCCCACACTAAGCTTTCGCTTGTGTTATGGAAACCAGATGGCTGATAAACATACATATATAATTTTAAATAAATACTTATATAGATAAGATAACTCACCGCCATATTCTCCAGATCCCTAACAATATCTTCATACGGGACCCCTTCTATAACGACCCCTTCTGACTCCAAACACTCAAGTATATTTGTCGGAATGCGACCCCCATGCCCGATGACCGGTTGGTTTGGTTGGTAGTGGCCCTGCCTTCCAAGCCAGAGGTCGTGGGTTCGATTCCCACCCGGGGCAAATATTTGTGTGATGAACATAGATGTTTGCTCTGTGTCTGGGTGTTAATTATCTATATAAGTATTTATTTAAAATTATATATGTATGTATATCAGCCATCTGGTTTCCATAACACAAGCGAAAGCTTAGTATGGGATCAGATCGTGCCGTGTGTGAAAAATGTCCTGAAATATTGCGTTCTATTTGTAACTATTATTGGTTATATTTTTTGGTATTTACAATTTACGAGATGAAAACAATTTCAAATAACATTTTTTGTCTAAAACAGGGACGAAACAGACTTCCTCGGACCATCTTTTGAGACAATCCCCGGGGCAGGGGAGAACGGGGCAATCATACACTACAGTCCGACGCGGGATGGCCCACAGCGGGGGATACTGGGGCGGGATATGTTCCTGCTGGACTCTGGGGGACAATACAGGTAATTATATTTATACGCGCAGGTTTTTTGAAAAAAAAAAAACTGGCATTAAGTAGAAAAAAAGGTAAAAAAAAGTTTTTTTTCTTCTACAAAAATAACATTATTAAGCATTGCAGTTCGTGGGAAATTGTGTTCGCCTTTTTAAAATACTTGTTAATAAAAAAATCTGAGAATATTGACCAAAATAATATTATATTAAACTGGGGAGAACGGGGCAATTAAACACTACAGTCCGACCCGCGATGGCCCACAGCGGGGGATAATGGGGCGGGATATGTTCCTGCTGGACTCTGGGGGACAATATAGGTAGGGTTTCAAGGAAAAATGAAAAAATAACACGAATATTAAAAAAAAACACGTATTTGGCCTTTTTTTTTTCTTCTACAATAAATAATACAGTGCTCGGCTCGCGTGAAATTTTGTTAGTTTTTTTTTAATTTCACAATAAAAATCTGACTATACAGGACAAAAAATATTATATTGAACTTATTTTTCATTATCACAAACATTTTTCTTACGACATCGATCAAAAAAGATTAATTATCGATATAACATCGATCAGAAAAGATTAAACTGGGGAGAGTATAGATACATATTTAATGTATTACTTGTAATAAAAGTTTCGTTCAAAAACCTTAAAATATGTGTATTCTTTTTATTATATGTATAATAACCCAAGAGACCACGACGCGGACGGCCAGACATTCCTTATTTTATAAAAGTTGAAAGTTTCAGTATACAATGCTAACAATGAAATTCATGTCACATTCACGTTTTTTATTTAATTAACTTCTTGATCTAAATTAAAATTTTTATTTATTACGATTATTTCATAGACTGTCTCACCACAAAAAACTTAAGACAGTGTTTAACTTTAAGCGCGGGTTCTTTTTAATCTGGTTTTGTCGTATTTCACATAGACAACTATTAAAGTGACAGATCCCTGGTTTAAAGTTAGACTGTTTAAATGGTTTTGTGGTAATACCAATAAAAATTTATGCGTGTACTAGTGTACACACGTAAGAAGTGAAACTTCTTTAAAAAAATAATTTACTATATGCAACTTTACAGAAATACGTCGAATCACGCGTGGTAGGGATAAGAAAAAGATGGCGCGTAACGGAAAAATGTCACACGGAACGAAAAAATGTTACACTAAATTTTTTTCCAACCCCGATAAAGAAGTTTCACTTCAATAATAATTTTTCCCAGAGACGGCACAACAGACATAACCCGCACCCGTCACATGGGTGTGCCGAGTGACGAACAAACAAACGCATTTACTCGCGTGCTGAAGGGACAGATCGCGCTTGGCACTGTGCTGTTCCCACGGGGGGTTAAGGTATGTAATAATAATATATAATACTAGCGGTCCGCCCCGGCTTCGCCCGTGGTACATATTTCGCAATAAAAGGTAGCCTATGTTCTTTCTCAGGGTCTAAAGATTATCTGTGCCAAATTTCATCAAAATCGGTCCAGTAGTTTATGCGTGAAAACCATACATACATACATACAAACCTTTCCTCTTTATAATAATAGTATAGACTAGCTTTCCGCCCGCGGCTTCGCCCGCGTTTTCAAAGAAATACCCGCATAGTTCCCGTTCCCGTTTGATTTCCGGGATAAAACCTATCCTATGTGTTAATCCAAGTTACCCTCTATATGTGTGCTAAATTTCATTGTAATCGGTTCAGCAGTATTTACGTGAAAGAGTAACAAACATATACATACACATCCATCCTCACAAACTTTCGCATTTATAATATTAGTAGGATAACCTAACTATAACCTTCCTCGATGAATGGGCTATCTAACACCGAAAGAATTTTTCAATCGGACCAGTAGTTCCTGAGATTAGTGCGTTAAAAAAAGACATGTGTCACTCGGGGACTGCCGCGGTAAAGCTATTGCATGCTATGCCTTCAAGCCACACCTCCGCGCCCGTCGGAGTGGGGAGCGTGAGGTTTTTTCGTTACGGAATTTCTCGATTCGGTCCCCGCGCTCAAGGCCCGCGATAGAAGCTATGCAATAGCTTAACAAACAAACTCTTCAGCTTTATAATATTAGCACAGATTATTTTTTTCTCCTTCTTTCATTTTTTCATGTTATTATTTTTTTTTCCAGGGCAACGTGCTAGACACGCTAGCACGTTCCGCTTTATGGCAAGTGGGGCAGGACTATGCGCACGGCACGGGGCACGGCGTGGGGCACTGCCTGCACGTGCACGAGGGCCCCGCGGGGGTCTCGTGGAGGCCCTACCCCAGGGACCCGGGGCTGGGGCCCGGACAGGTGCTGAGTAATGGTGAGTTATGGGAGGGAGGGGGGTGAAAGGTGGGGGGAGTGGTGGGAGGCGGGAGAAGGGTAGTAATGTAATGTGAACGGTAGTGCAAGATGATGGAGGCCCCGAGAGGGTCTCGTGGAGGCCCTACCCCAGGGACCCGGGGCTGGGGCCCGGACAGGTGCTGAGCAATGGTAAGTTATGGGAGGGTAGGGTTGGGAAGAGGGAGGGTAGGGTTGGGAAGAGGGAG